>APFE031414133.1:21638-38726 GCA_000404065.3 Pinus taeda | reverse complement strand
ATGTGTACTTGGCTTCTTCAAGTACACATGTAGATCATGAGGCATGGTTGATTGACTCAAGTGCATCCTTTCACTTCACTCCCCATAGAGAGTGGTTCTATGAGTATGAGAATATGATGGTGGTGATGTCTTCTTAGGGGATGATAGGAAGGCTAGAATCATTAGTTGCAGAAAAGTAAAGTTGAAGTTGCAAGGTGGAAGGGTTAGAACACTTCCGAGTGTTTTGCATATTCCTGCATTGGATATAAATATGATTTCTGTAAGCAAGTTGGATGATGCAGGTGTAAAAACAGTGTTTGATAAGGATATCTACAAGATTGTTTGGGGAGAAATGGTATTGATGCAGGGAGTTTTGATTGGAACTCTATACAACCTACAAGGTATAATTGTTGTTGATGGGTGCAACAATTGTGTGGTTCTTGAAAGTGGAGTAGAAAATCTAGTGGTCTCTAGAGAGAATACTATGTTGTGGCGTCAAAGGCTTGGACATATTGGAGAGAAGGGCCTTCAAATACTTCATGGTAAAGGTATGAGTAATAGCTCTCTGAATTTTGATTTCTGTGAAAATTGTGTTTATGGGAAGCAGAATCATGTGAGTTTCCCCTCTGATCGTAAGAGGGTGAAACAGATATTAGAGCTTGTGCACAATGATGTGTTTGGACCTGTGAAGGTTCGATCACTGGGTAAGTCTGTGTACTATGTATCATTTATAGATGACTTCTCAACGAATACATGGATATATTTCCTTAAGAAGAAATCTAAAGTCTTTGACAGGTTTAAAGAATTTAAGGCTCTGGTTGAAAACTAGACAGAGAAGAAGATAAATTTGTTGAGGTCGGATAACAGTGGAGAGTTTTGCAGCAAGGAATAATTATGTTAGAAGTGTGGTATAGCATGGAAGAAGAATACTCCATACACACCTGAGCAAAATGGAGTTGCAGAAACAATGAACAAGGCATTGATGGAAAGGGAAAGAAGCATGCTTAGTGGTGCTAGGTTAGGATAGGAATTCTGGGTAGAGGCAGTGGAGATAGCATGTTACCTGGTCAATAGATCACCTTCATCAACGTTGGAGGATAAGACTCCAAAAGAAGTATGGACTGGTAAGAAACCCTCTCCTTCACATCTGAGGGTATTGGGGTGTGATGCATATGTATATGTTCCAAAGGAGAAAAGAACCAAGTTGGATAGTAAATCTAAAAAGTGCATATTTATTGGGTATAAGGATGGTTTAAAGGGTTATAAGCTTTGGAACCCCGTAACAAGGAAGGTTGTGTACAACCAAGATGTGGTGCTCAGAGAGGTGAAAGATGTTATTAAACATGAAGTCCAACCAAAGGAACCTGAGAAGATAGAGTTTGAGCTTAAGGAGGAAGAATCAGACTCTACAACAGAGGAGGAATCAAAAGATGGAGAGCCACAAACTTTGGGTGTGAGAAGATCAGTTCGAGAAAGAAGGAAGCCAGAAGGGTATAGTCCATCTGCTTTCTTTTCAAATTTTGTTTTATCTATTACTGATGATGATCACATAACTGTGAAGGAAGCAGTAGATTCAAAGGATGGAAAACTTTGGAAAGAGTCCATGGTTGATGAAATGGCATCTTTGCACAAAAATTAGGCTTGGGATCTGGTGGAGTTTCTGACTAGAAGGAAACCTATTGGAAGCAAATGAGTCTTCAAGAAGAAGACAAATTTAGAAGGAAAGGTAGAGAAATACAAAGCTTGGTTGGTAGCAAAAGGTTATTCCAAGGTGCTGGGAATTGATTTTGGTGATATTTTTTCTCTTGTTTCCAAGATAGCTTCTATTATATTAATTTTATCCGTTGTTATTGCTTTTGATTTTGAGGTAGAACATATGGATGTGAACACAAACTTTCTTCACATGGATTTGGAAGAGGAGATCTACATGAAGAAACCTGAAGGTTTTGTGGTGAAGCATAAGAAATAACTAGTATGCAAGTTAAATAAGTCTTTGTATGGGTTTAAATAGTCACCAAGGATGTGGTATCAGAAATTTGATACATTTATACCGGGAGTTGGCTTCATCAGTAGCAAAGCAGATCACTGTGTTTATTTTAGATTAATTGGTGACCTTGTTATTTATCTGGTCTTATATGTGGATGATATGTTGTTGGTTGGAAATGACAAAGAAATTATCCAGGTTTTGAAGACCCAACTGTCCTCCACATTGAACATGAAAGATATTGGTGCTATAAACGATATTTTGGGCATGGAAATTAAAAGAGATCGAGCAAAGAGGAAGATTTGGTTAAACCAGAGGAAGTATGTCGAGAAAATACTGCAAAGGTTTAATATGCGGGATAGTAAACCGATGAAGGTTCCTATTCTTGCAGGTGTAAAGTGATTTTGCTGAACATTGTCCCAAGACACAAGAAGAGAAAGAGGACATGTCCCGTGTTCCATAAGCAAGTGCAGTCAGTAGCCTAATGTATGTAGTGGTCTATACTAGGCCAGACATTGCACATGAAGTGGGAGTATTGAGCAAGTTTATGTCAAAACTAGGGAAGGAGCACTAGACAACAGTGAAGCAGGTTTTGAGGTATTTGTGTGGCACAAGTTATTATGGTTTGTGCTACCAAGTAAGACCAGGATTGGACAGAGTGTTGGATATTCATGGCTTTGTTGATGCAGACTGGGCTGGAGATTTGGATCAAAGAAGATCTACAAGTGGGTATGGATTTAACCTATTTGGAGGTGGAGTCAGTTGGATGAGTAAGAAACAATCTATAGTGGCACTATCAACTACAGAGGCAAAATACATGGTAGCCACTCATGCAAGCAAGGAAGCAGTTTGGTTGCAAAGATTGTGTTCAAGTATGGGGTTAGTATAGGAAGCTATAAAGATATACTGTGACAACCAAAGTGCAATTTTCTTAGCAAAGAACCTTGCTTACCATTCAAGGACAAAGCACATTGATGTTCAGTATCACTTTGTGAGGGATATGATAGAAGACAAAAAGGTGTTGCTGGTAAAGGTGGACACTTTAAAGAATATTGCAGATGCATTGACAAAATTTGTGAGCTCTGAGAAGTTCTCTTGGTGTAGAGAAATAATGGGCATTTCAAGGTTGGATAAATGACTAAGCTCTCCTATCGCCACCTATGGAAAGAAAACAACAAGTGGGAGAATTTTGGGTGGTGTTATATTCTTTCCATGACTAGCCCCCCTAGTTAATGGGGGGGTTAGAGGGGGAGCGGAGCCCCTGCTTCGTTCTGTCAATTGCACAGTGGGGGAGTCACAGGGGGGTTTGAGGGGGGAGGTTAGCCCCCCTCTACGAGGTCTGGGGCAGCACCCGAGGGAAAAAATTTTGGACCCTACATTAGGTTGGTCGAACCTACCTATGGTTTTGTGCATGGTTTTTGCACATGGTTTTGGACGTGATGGTTTTCAATCCATGGTATTGGATGCTTCGGCATGTATAAATATGTATTGTAACATCGAAAGGAACATAATGAAAAATCAAGCCAGTAGTCCCATTTTTGGGATCTAGGGGAAATCTCTGTGTATATGTGTTTTATGTGTTATGCTCTCGCATTGTTTATTTTCTGTGTTTTAGAATTCGTATGAAGGTAATTTCTGTATCGGGTTAAAACCTACATTGCACATTTCTTGATCTCAAGGCTCTACCTTGGCTCAAGGAATTACATAGAGGCTGCCAAAGGCTAGCTCGAACTATGCACTATGCAGTTCCAGGAACCATTCTTGAAGCCCTAGTCACTGGGATTGCACAATGCATAGTCCTAGCTAGCTCAAGCCAAACTGAACTGCCCATTGCACAGTTCTAGTCAGCATCACCTCCCCACTGGCAACTGGGACTATGAAATGCACAGATCCAGCTAGCAGTCAATGACCTCTAAGAGCCATAATTGTATAATCCTTCCTAATAGTTGCCCAATTTTTTGCTTTGTTTGTTCTTGAAGTGCTTTTGGTTTCAAGCTAACATTTGCATGCCATGAGTGTCCTCTCTATCTCGAGGTGCAATAGCTTTTGAGTAGCTCTTCAATAGTATAGGTAACATGGCTTCAAAGAAATCTTCATCAAAGAATATTATCAAGAGACACACTGGGGATGTAGTGGAACAAATGTAAGTGAACTTTCTAGTCTATGCAGAAATGAAGTCGTTCATAGAGAAGGACATGAAGATAACATGCCAGAAAATCAAGAATATATTTGTAGGGAACATTAAGGAAGATCTACAAGATCGATAGGTCTATGTCAACATCCATCAGTCAGGCTTATACAAGGTTTCATGTAGGTACCTCACCTTCCCATGTGTGGACAACATTCATTGGATTGTCTCACATACCGATCCTGAGATGATGACATTGAGCAGTTCCATTGTAACACAACTTGCTAGCTTCACGACAGAACACTATCATCAGATGTATCACTTATCATAGTCAGGGAACTGCATGGAAGCACTTTTCAATGCCCCCCACAGTAATATGAACACTAGAGACATCATAAAGTGTTGGGTGAAAGAGTTGTCAAAGTTCATATCAACACCCAATCATGTTTACAAGACTAAGTAATGATCCAAAAAAAATATTTAATTGAAATGTGATTTATTTACTTGTTAAACTAATGTTAATTTATTATTCTTAAAAATATCATTAATTACTTAAACATGAAGAACTGATAGAGAATTTACACCAAAATAGAACAACAAACATGAAAATAAAATTGACAAGAGATTGTTGTTGGCTCTCAGAATTACTCTCTCCTTGACAACTTTTCTCACTTATTTCTCTTGTTTTTCCATAAAAGACAAATCCCCATCACTGATAAATGATATATTTTGTCTCAAGGAAGGCATTAAATGATTGACATGTTATACTTTTATGTTTTTTCTATTTCAAATAAGTTTTTTCATTTTAGCTACAGAATGTAGCCCATTCTATAGCTAACTGTGTGTTCAGTAGCTACTTCCATGGTTGAACAGGTTATAGGTGTCAAGCGAGGAAACTCACCACATGGTCATCTCTGGAATGGTCATGACATGGATCCTATCCTAGTCACCCAGCCCAGATTGACAAAAAAGCCAGCTCAAGACCACAGTCAAAGGTGGAGTCAAATGAAGAAACCTGGGAGTAGTAGGACTTTGTTTCCACTCTTCGTGGCTAATTAATAATCCAATATTTTTGTTGTAGCATTAACTTGAACTATCCACTGGTGATAACAGTTTCACGCAACCATCTTGCTAACTTAAAGCCACCTGTAGCTGATCAACCGTTTATGCAGATCTGTCGTAATATGTGGAGACCACCTGTAGCTAAATTCTCTCAAAAGACAATTAGGAATGTCTCTTTAAATATTAGTCGTACAGAACTGAGAACAAGTTCGAATTTCTATATGTATTAAGCTTAGACTTACATCTATGTAATTTTGGACTTATTTTTCTATTAATAACATAAAGACGTGTTTGACCAAGTGATCATTTGAAAAGAGTATCTTCAGCTAGTTAGCGGCTCAACTCAGTCAATTGCAGAGGGCCCCTGCACTGAAGGAGGTTTTTCTTTTGTTATTTTGTTTACTATTGAGTTTAGTTTCATTATTTACTTTTAGTAGTGTTTGTAGTTTAGATTGATTTCCTATAATTTGTTTTCTTTTAATTCTGTTCAGTAGCATAATGTTAGAATTTGATGGTGCAGTCTTGTTTCTCCTATCTATTTCATAAATGAAACTTGTTTTATTTTAACAGGGTAAGGTGGAAAAGTAATAAGGATGCATTTTTTATTAGTTTACTTATTGTTTGTTTCTTCTATTATGTATTTTTTAGTTCATATTGCCAATGCACTATATGGGTAAATCTTTTTGGTCACCATTTCAAGCTAATATCCATCCTAACCTAAATGGTTAAACATTCATTTCACACAAGGATTGTAATCAATTAGTTACTCTCTGCATATTTGATTTAGTTCTTTAAACTAAAAAGTAGAGTAAGTTTCTTGTTTGCTATCTCAAGAAAGTTATCTTCCAAAATTGGAGGCTTGGACAACTAATAAATGATTTAGTCAGTTTCATTCTCTGTAATTATTTCAATTTGCCTTACAAGTTCACCTCTTAATTTTTGACTTAGGATTAAATGACAAGATAGGATAGATGCTCTATTTTTCCTTCCTTTAACTCAGATTTTGATTAGTTCACCTTTAGGAAATTTATACTTAGTTTCATCATAATTTAAATTGCACATCAATAGAAATCAAGGAAACCCCCAAAACAAAACAATATAAAAATACAAAACAACGAAGAAGGGTTAACTAGCACATACGATGCACTACACTTCATCAGCTTAGGAGCCTTGGTTGATAATTTATGCAAAGAAATTTAGGAAACTAAATTGACTAAAATTTTTTGCGTCATTTCCAGAGAAGTGTAACTAGGTAACTTTATCTCTTACATTAAAAAAAAATGATATTCATAGAGAAAGAGACTCTAGGGGTACATTTATAGCTAGAGGTAGGAGTTCAATTCCTACAACACCACCTACTCCACCAAGAACAAGAAAAGATACACCACCATCCCAATCTCATACTCCCAACCATAGAACTCGTGAAATTCCAGGGGAAGAAATCCAATCAAAAGAATCTCATACTTCATCTATCAAGCTAGTCTTAGGGGAGAAAAATCTTGAATCTCCAACATCAGGAGTAGTTTCTTTCACCTCCACAGGGAAGCACATTTTAATTCAAGAATTATGAATACCTGGTGAGGAAGAAGAAGGAGAACCTCTCTCCCATATCCCGTTAATAGAAGAACCAGAGGAGGAGAAAGTAACCTTGAAAGTTGAACCCTATACTGACCCTGAAGAAACTATAATGGCAGAAGAAGAACAACATGGAGAATTCACACTGTTTGGAGGAGGGGATAGAGGAAGAGGTAGAGGAAATAATGGACGAGGTAGAAGAAATAGGGAAATAGATAATTCTTTTGGATTCCCTATAGTGGATGAAGAAACAAATGCCACAATGAAAAATATCTCACCTTCTGTCCTCCCAAACTTCCATGGGTTAAAAAGTGAGGATCCTGAAACATTTTTATTTGACTTTGAAGTCTTGTGCAGAACCTATGATTACCTAGAAGACTCTCAAAAAATTAAGTTGTTCCCTTCAACATTGAAAGGAGTTGCTTTGAAGCGGTTCATGGGATTAGTCACTCAGTCCATTAGAAAATGGAATGACATGGAAAAAACATTTTTGGATAGGTATTTAGATTGTTGCATGCCTACCAATCACAAAGATGAAGTGTTCAAAATGATGCAAAGAGAGTATGAAAAATTAGAGGATTTGATTGAGAGATTTAACTATAATTTGAAAAGAGCAAAGGTGGACAATTTAGATGAAGATACTTTAAAATATCTTTTCTTAAAATCCATTAGAGATGAGTGGATAGATATCCTTAACATGATGGGAAAGGGAGATATCTCTCAACTTCCATTAAATGATATAGGAGAATTATGTGTTCATCTCTCAAGAGGGAAATCCAAAACTGGGAAAGGTCCAAGAGATCCTTCTCTTGTTAGAGTAATAAGTTTGCAATTGGATCAGTGAGTAGGGAAGAAATTGGTAATATGCTTGATGAATTCAAAATAGATATCCTAGAGAGTCTTAGTGAGCAAATAGACACCCTTAAGTTGGAAAACAAGCATAAAATTGAGGCTAATGCTTTAACTATTTTCTATCCAAAATGTAGAAAGAAAACATGCTCTAAGAGAATGCCCTTTAGATGTAAAAATTATAGAAAATTGTATGGTTTTCTCAGAGATTCATGAAACCAAGGGTTGTCCTTCGATTCCAGGCCTTAAGGCTATTTTTTGAGAAGAAACAGTTCCAAATTCAGTTGAGCCTCTTTGCTTTGTCTCTAGAAAACCTTAGCACGGGCCACAAAATCAGGGATTTAACAATCAAATGTATCTTCAACCCCCACCAAATTGGAATTCTTGGCAGAAACCTTGGCCTCAACCTCAATCTCAATATCAACCATGGGCACAAGGAGCAAAAAATCCTTATGGGATATTTTCTCAATATTACCAATATCCTCCATCATATCAGAATTATCCTCCCCCACATATTCCACAACAAAATCAGTAGCCACAACTTCAAAATCAGAACCCTCAACTTTCATTACCATTTCCATAGTAAATTCCAAAACAAAACCAAATTCCTCGGCTCTTACTTCCATTTCAGCAGAAACCAAATCAGTTACCTGCCTAACCCTTACCAACCACCAACAACAAAAATCCTTAGAATGCTTACATGGTGGAAGGACAACAATTTCCAACTTATATGATCACTCCTCTAGATATTAATTATGTTCAACTGAGATCTGGTAGGATATTAGAAAAGGAAAGACCTTCTATAGTTATACAAGAATAAGACAATTCTGAGGAAGATTCTCTACAGCCCAATAAAAATTATGAGGGAACATCTCTCCAAAACCAAAATACTAAAAATGAAAAATAGAAAGAACTAGTGAACTCAAATCCTATCATTGAGCAGCCAGTATCTACTTATGCACCTCCTTTTTTTGAAAGACTACAAGTTGATAGAGGTGTAGAAAAGCATATCATGTTGGCCAATTATGATTTTCTAGATGAATTAAAAAATGTTTGTATCGAAATTCCGTTGTTACAAGCCATTAAGGAGATTCCAATCCTAGCTAAAATAATAAAGAAGTTGAGCATAAAGAAACCAGGAAGAAAAGCAAAAGAAACAAAAAGAATTCACCTGGTAGGAAAAATAGAAGATATAATGATGGGAAAAATTTCCATACAAAAATATGTAGATCTAGGAAGTCCAATTGTGAAAACACACATCAATGAAGTTGAAATTCAAATTACATTGATTGATTTAGGGGAAAAAACAAAAATCGTGAGCAAACAAACCATGGAACAACTCAAGCTTCTTAATCTTCTTTACACACCTACATTATTGCAATTAACGGACAGGTCTGTAACCAAACCAGATGGAGTGTTAGAAGATATTTCAGTATCCTTCGATTCTTGGGAATATCCTATTCATTTTATGATCTTAACCCCCAAGAACAATCTAGGAGGACATCCACTCATATTAGGAAGACCTTGGTTGGCCACAACTGATGCTTTCATTAGCTGTAGATTTGGTGATATGTATATTTCTCATGGGAATTCAACAAAGAAATTCACTCTATATCCTCCAGCAAGAACAATCACAGAAATAGATGACAAAGAATGATTGATGATGAACATGACATTCAGCCTCTCTTTACTATTTCAGATATTAGTGAAGATAGCCAAATCTTAAATGCAATGGAAAATTTTGAATCATCTTAAGAATATGAACATGATCAATTTCAAGAAAAATCCAACATTGAATATTTTTCATCTAGGAAGATGTCTCTTTATTCTATGGAAGAATTTGGTAGCTCTACAATTGAAATCTTTCCAGGAAGAACATTGAACATAAACAATAACTTGGAGAAATTTCAAAAGGAAAATCTAATCAATACATTACAACAACACTGCATATGCATGGGAATATATTGACATGAAAGGAATGAGTCCTAAGACTTGTATTCATCACATCTACATTGAGGAAAATTTCAGACCTATCAGACAACCTAAAAGAAGAATGAATCCAAATCTTAGGGAAATTGTGAAAGAAGAGCTGCAAAAACTGTTGAATGTAAACTTCATTTACCCAATTTTAGACAGCCAATGGGTTTCCCCTTTAGTGATTGTGCCTAAAAAGAATGGTAAATGGAGGGTGTCCATTGATTACTAAGAATTGAATAAAGCTACCCTTAAATATCATTTTCCTTTGCCCTTTATAGATCAAGTGTTAGATACATTAGTAGGTAAGAAGTATTTCTCCTTCTTGGATGGTTTTAGTGGTTATAATTAGATTCAGGTGGCATCTGAATATCAAGGTAAAACCACATTTACTTGTCCATGGGGAACTTATGCCTACCGAGTACTTCCTTTTTGGTTATGTAATGCACCTGCAACATTCCAAAGAGTAGTACTAGGAATTTGTTTAGATCTAATACATGATTGTGTAGAGGTATATATGGATGATTTTATGGTCTATGGGAATACATTTTAAGAAGCTTTGGAAAAATTGGAAAGAGTTCTTAAAAGATGTAAAGAAGCAAACCTTTCACTAAGCCATGAAAAATGTTTTATGCTATTTACAGAAGGTATTTTTTTAGGGCATCACATTTCAGGAGATGGGATTAAAGTTGATAAATCTAAAGTAGAATTCATCTCTAAATTATCAATTCCAAATTGCCAAAAGGATGTTCAAAGTTTTCCTAGATTCATGGGATACTATAGATTATTTATAGAAAATTTCAATAAAATAGCATCTCCACTCTTCAAATTACTCACAAAGGATTGTGAATTCAATTGGAATCTTGACTGCCAATTAACATTTGAGACTTTAAAAACAAAAATTTCTAAAGAACCCATCTTGAGAGGTCCAAATTGGAAACTACCTTTTCACATTTCAATAAATGCTTCATATACAGCTCTGGGAGCAGTATTAGGACAAAAAGACTTGATTCCCTATGTCATCTACTATACAAGTAAGAATTTGACTCCCATTAAGTTGAACTATACTGTAACTGAAAAGGAATTTTTAGTTGTTGTTCATGCAATCAACAAGTTCAAACATTATATAACAGGCTATGAAACCTTTTTCCATACAGATCACTCTGCAATTAGATATTTAATGAATAAACCTATTACTAATGGCAGAGTTACAAGATGGATTTTACTCTTGCAAGAATTCAATATTATTGTGCTAGATAGACCTAGGAAACAAAACACAGTTGTTGATTTCTTGTCCAGAATTCAAAATATGAAAGATGACACTCCGGTTGAAGATAAGTTTCCTAATGAATATATTTTTGCAGTGACTACTCAAACTCCTTGGTTTGTAGATATTGCTAATTACTTAGTCATAGGGAAATTGCCTTCACATTTTTTTCCTAGAGAAAAAAGAAAAATCATTCAGATAAGTGCAAGATACTCATGGATCACTAATGAATTGTATAAAACAGACCCAAATATTATGATCAGAAGATATGTTAGGGAAGATGAAATGCCTGAGATTCTAAGGCATGTCATGATGAGCCATGTGGTGGACCTTTTGCTAACAAGAGGATAGCCTATAAAATCCTTTCTTTAGGATATTATCAACTATCCATCTTCAAAGATGCCAAAGAATATGTCAGGCAGTGTGATAGCTACCAGAGGGTAAGGAAACCTGCTCCTTCAAATGAAATGCCACTACAAGTTCAGGTACTCAATGAACCTTTTGAAAAATGGGCCTTAGATTTTGTTGGGCCAATTAATACTTCATCTAACCAAAAGAAGTATATATTGGTATGCACTGATGATGTCACTAAAGGAGTAGAGGCCAAAGCATTACCTTTTTCTAATGAAAAATCAGTAGTTAATTTTCTTTTTGAGGACATCTTCACTCGTTTTGGTGTTCCAAGAGAAATTGTGATAGATCATGGATCTCAATTTACATCTAAAATGGTGGAGGGTCTTGTGGAAAATTACAATATCAAACATAGGAAATCTACTCCCTATCATCCACAAGCAAATGGTCAAGTTGAATCTACAAATAAGGTGACTGAAGGAATTCTCACTAAGACTATGCATCTACATAGAAGAGATTGGTCAGAAAGGCATCTTGAAGCCTTATGGGTTTATAGAACTACATGGAGGAACACATTGGGACATACACCCTATGAACTTGTTTATGGGAAACTAATCCTATTTCCTTTAGATTTTCAAATCAAAACCTTCAAGATGGCAGTCCAATTGGGATTGGATTTATCAGAGGCACAGAAACATAGATTTGAGAAACTCAATGAACTTAATGAAATCAGGCAAGATGCAGTCCAAAGAACCAGTATAGTCCAACAACAGAGGGCTAAATGGCATGATAAATATATTAAGGAGAAAAAATTTTAGGCAGGAGATTGGGCACTATTGTTTGATTCAAAGTTCAAAGATTTTCAAGGGAAGTTTCAAACTCATTGGCTTGGGCCATATGAGATTGAAGAAGTCTTTAACAATGGAGCAGTGAGAATAAGAACAATAGATGAGGAAAATGTACCTCTTCTTGTGAATGGTCATCGGTTGAAGATATATCAAAAACCAGTTTCAAGAGAGGAGTTCATTAGGATTTTCCAGGATAACTCTGAAATGAAGCTAGTGAAGAAGAATCCTTCTTCTCCACTAACTTAGTCTTTATTTTTCCCAAGAAATGACTAATAAAAAAAAATAATGAAAAAAAATAAATTGTATAAGGTTGAAAAACAATCATTTATTGGCATACTTATACAGAAAATACAGGGTGAAAATCAAAGATTTCTGACATCCTACATTTTCCATTTTCCTTTTTGTAATAAGTAGTTACAAAAAGCTACATTTATTTGTAGTATAGAGTCTGCAATTCCATAGTCTCATTCCATCTCATTTAGTTTTCATTTTATTTTACAGTTCCACTTAATCTCTCTAGCATATTTCATTTACATTTTATTTTTACAGTTTTACTCCATTTCACCCTATTTTTCATTTTATCTTACATCTGATTCCATCTCACTGTCATAATTCATTTCCATTTGATTTCTACATCCATATTTCATAACCATATTTCAATTTTTCTTCTTTTCACATTCTGCAGTTGGTTCCATTCCACAGCTAATCTGATTCTGAAGCTACAACCTACTTAACAGCTCTGGAACAATTGTACAGCTCACAAATAAAGCATGAATGCAGGGAAATTGAAGAATCAAGTTTTGGAGATCAACCATGCTCAAAGTACCTACGGATCAACACCAAAAGAATTATCAAGAAAAAGGTTAAGTTCTAAGGTAAAATGCAAATTTATTTCAAACAACAAGTCATAAACATAAGCTATGTATAATATGAATGATCAAATGTCTCATTAACAAGTCATCATTTGATTTGACTACTACATCTCCGCCACATCTTCCACATTTGATACACAACCATCTATAATGATTTCATCATACCACACCTCCGCTACGGTCTCCATACTTTGTATTTAAAATGGTTTCTAATAACACCATCTGCTAACTGTCACAACCACGATATGACCAAAGTATTCACGTCTCTCCAAACCCTCGTTGTCTACTTATTCCATGAAAACTCATAATTATTTTTCACAATACCCGTAGACAGTCCATTTTATAGACCAAGAGAGTAATTCTAAAGGTTAGCAAATTCTACGAAACAGAGACCATGGGACTCATTGTCAGGGTAGAGCCTGTAGGGGCAAAGTTTATGGAAGGGTACCCACAACTCAAGGAGATGTTGCAGAAGACTGGATGGCTCAAATTCATTGAAAATTTTGATGGATATCACAAGGAGATCACAAAATCTTTTGCTAGATCATTCGATGGTACAGAAGTAGAGATTGTGACATTAAATTTGCAGTAACAGAGTCTTACATAGCAGAGGCTACAAAACTGCCAAGACTTGGTGAGAGATGATTCAAAAACAAAGAATTTCACAGTGAATCATAGAAGGTAATCGTCAAGAACCTAGGTATGGATATCACTGTGTTTAGAAAAGGAATTCCTATTTCAGCACTCAAAAATAAATGGAGAAGCATGATTTTGATATTACAAAAATTTATTACCTGTGAGGGAAGATTCGAATGTATGTATGTTTATCATATACATTTATTGATGAACTTTCTAGAAAATGGAAACATCAACCTCCCTTTCTTCCTTATAAACAATCTAAGGAGGATGGATTCAAATGTATAGAAGAAAACAGAATCCCTGGAGACAACCATGTACCATCATGGGTTGGTCGAAATACTAGTTGATTATCATCTGAAAAGAATAGGAGACACATGGGAAAACTTTCTGATAAGAAACCATTTCCAAGAGGCACCAAAATCTCCTGAAAAAGATAGTATCAAAAAGAGTGGGAGAAAAAAGACTAATCTAACCATTCAAAGCAACCCTGAGCCTTCAGCACAGAAAAATGATGAAGAACCAATCTCTGAAAAATTAATAGATATTAGAGAGCAAATCAAGCAGAAGAAGAAGAAGATAAAAAAGAAAACTAGTGGAATTACTAAGAATACACCTGAATCTCCATTACAACAAGATGATGAACAACCAATCTCTAAAAAATTTACAGAGATTAAGAAACAAATCAAGAGGGAAAAAAGATAGGAAAAGGGAAAAAGGGTACAAAGGAGGAGAACATAAAACCCCTACAACTTAGAAGGAGCTATAGACTCCGAGGTATGGTGAAGAAGGTATCATCAAAGGAAACAAAGTTCATAAATCTAGAAGAAGAAACTCTAGTATAATCTCTTGAAAATGTTCCATTTGCATACAGTCCTCAAAACTCTCCTAGATAGTATTTTGAAGGTAGCCCCAGAAGAGGATCCCCAGGTATAGACCCAATACAACAACAAATTTATGATTACATAGAATCTCTGGAAAAGAAAAGTGCCTCAATGGATCCAGGATCCTCAGCCAATCCAAAACAACCTGTCAATCCACAAGAATCTCTAATTTACTCTCTCAAACAAGAAATCTATGAGTTCGAGATATTGAACAAACATGTCAAGAAAGAAAATGAAGCCCTGAAGGAACAAATTAAATTGGATAAATCCATTCATGACAATACAATACTGCACCTAGGGCTATGGTACAAGAAGAATAGGAAGTTGAAGAGGAAGAATAGAAACTTGAACAAAACAATGATCAACCTTAAATATAGAATTCTCATGAAGAAACCTAGGTTGGTAGTCACTTCAAAGAGGAGCAAGAGAAGAAAGTTAGATGTACTAGCAGAGGTATCTGAGCAGATGCAATAGGAAAAAAAGTTCACAGTTTTGGAAAAATTGCATGGGGACATGCAATGATTTTGCAGTGGGGGTATGTTGGCTCTCAGAATTACTCTCTCCTTGACAACTTTTCTCACTTCTTTCTCCTGTTTTTCCATAAAATACAAATCGCCCTCGCTGATAAATGATAGATTTTGTCTCAAGGAAGACATTAAATGATTGACATGTTATAATTTTATGTTTTTGCTATTTGAAATAAGTTTTTGCAATTTAGCTATGGAACATAGCCCATTTTATAGCTGACCATGTGTTCTGTAGCTACTTCCATGGTTGAATAGGCTACAGGTTTCAAGCAAGGAAACTGGCCACATGGTCATCTTTGGAATGGTCATGACATGGATCCTATCCTAGTCACCCAGCCTAGATCGACAAAAAAGCCAGCTCAAGACCATAGTCAAAGGTGGAGTCAAATGAAGAAACCCGGGAGCAGTAGGACTCTGTTTCCAATCTTCATGGCTAATTAATAATCCGACAATTTTGTTGTAGCATTGACTTGAACCAGCCACCGGTGATAATAGTTTCACGCAACCATCTTGCTAACTTAAAGTCACCTGTAGCTAATCAACCGTTTATGCAGATCTGTTGTAATACATGGAGACCACATGTAGCTAATTTCTCTCAAAAGATAGTCAGGAATGTCTCTTTAAATATCATTCGTACAGAATTGAGAAGGAGTTCAAATTTCTATATGTATTAAGCTCTCACTTACAGCTCTGTAATTTTGGAACTTATTTTTCTATTAATAACATGAAGTCGTGTTTGACGAAGTGATCATTTGAAAAGAGTATATTCAACTAGTCAGCAGCTCAACTCAGTCAGTTGTAGAGGGCCCCTGCACTGAAGGAGGTATTTCTTTTTTTATTTTGTTTATTGTTCAGTTTAGTTTCATTATTTACTTTTCATATTGTTTGTAGTTTAGATTGATTTCCTGTAGTTTGCTTTCTTTTAATTATGTTCACTAGCATAATGTTAGAATTTGATGGTGCAATCTTGTTTCTCCTATCTATTTCATAAATGAAACATGTTTTGTTTTAACAGGGTAAGGCGGAAAAGTAACAAGGATGCATTGTTGATTAGTTTACTTACTGTTTGTTTCTTTTGTTATTTATTTATTAGTTCAGATTGCCAATGCACCGTGTGGATAAATTTTTTTGGTCACCATTTCAAGCTGATATCCATCCTAACTTAAATAGTTAAACATTCATTTCACACAAGGATTGTAATCAATTAGTTACTTTCTGCATATTTGATTTAGTTCTTTAAACTACAAAGTACAGTAAGTTGCTTGTTTTCCATCTCAAGAAAGTTATCTTTCAAAATTAGAGGCTTGGACAGCTAAAAAATGCTTTAGTCAGCTTCATTCTCTGTAATTATTTCAATTTTCCTTACAAATTCACCTCTTAATTTTTGACTTAGGATTAAATGACAAGATAGGATAGATGCTCTATTTTTCCTTCCTTTAACTTAGATTTTGATTAGTTCACCTTTAGGAAATTCAGACTTAGTTTCATCATAATTTAGATTGTACATCATTAGAAATCAAGGAAACCCCCAAAACAAAACAATATAAAAATACAAAAAAACAAAGTAAGAAGGGTTAACTAGCACATTCAGTGCACTACACTTCATTAGCTTATGAGCCTCAGTTGATAATTTATGCAAAGCAATTTAGGAAACTAAATTGACTAAACAAGTGTTAACGGAGTTCGGCTATCTTCAAGCCTACATCTCCGGGCCCTAGTCTTCAACGGGGAGGCCTTCATATTAGAAAGTTCAAAACCATAAATACATCAAAATATTATTGCTTTAGATACAATATCGCACCCTCCAACTACAATATTCTCTGTCGCAGGATTCTGTAGCAACTCTCAGTTGTGAAAAAGGCTTCCCGAATCTCCTAGAAAGTGTCTTCAAATTTCTAAGTCTCGTTGCTTGTACCTACACAAGTACCTCTCTGTTGCATGATATTTCACTTCTTCTCCATTTGGCGCATTGGTAAAATTTCATAATTCAAAATTAGGAGGTCGGGGGATCAAATCCAAACCCCTCCTCTGTTGAGATTGCAACAAGATAATGGAGCTTAGTGAAAAGAGTCGCCTTCACTAAGTGGGCCCGCAGGCTATTTTTGGCGCAAGTCTATTTTTAGACTATGTCTATTTTTAGACATATGGATCA
>APFE031414133.1:0-15168 GCA_000404065.3 Pinus taeda | reverse complement strand
AGATGATGGAGCTTAGTGAAAAGAGTCACCTTCACTAAGTGGGCCCGCAGGCTATTTTTGGCGCAAGTCTATTTTTTAGACTATGTCTATTTTTAGACATATGGATCATGTCTATGGATTGCAGGTTGCTTTTTATGGATGATTGATCAAGTTGGAAAAAATAGATGGACTTCTATTTTTAGACCACAACGGAGTGACACCACAGCGCAGTGACTGCTCAGTCTAAATATAGAACAGTCAAATATTATTAGCTCATAATAATATTTAGACTATAAACTTTGTCTTATTCTCTTGGAGCACTTCAGGATGAGCTACGGATGTGGTACATGCAGATCCCAGAAGGAAATACGTGGTTACCTATGGGATGACTAATATTTGCATGCGGGACTTCAGTTAGAACTCAAGTGAGTTGAGTTTAGTGGACTGGAGGTGCAGTTGATGGAGTTGTGTTCAGTTTAGCTTTGTTAAACTGGTTGTATTTAGTCTAACTGGCAAATAGACTAGAGATGAGTTGGGTGAATTAGTTATTAATTAATTCACAAGTTATTAACTCATAATACAACTAATGAATACATCAGTTAACTCAGTTGCATGTCAGTGCATGTTCAGCTCAGCAGGGACAGGTGTTAGAGAATCAGATTGCTATCAGTTGTGACTATAGTTGTGCACCAGATCTTGCACAAATCAGGGGATTGAGTATGCCAATGAGTTTTTCCACATTGTAGCTTGGAAATACGTGATTTAGCCAAGGAAAGACGTGGCTGCCTTGGTATTATCACCGGTTCTTGTGCAGGTATTGAGCAGCGGAGGCAGGCAAGCAGCGGAGGAGATTTGAGCCAGTGATTGATTCAGATCTGAGCTGTATTGTGTGTAACCGAGGTGGAGATACTTGTGAGAAGTATTATGCTGTGTAATGTTACATGACTCAATCATTAATATACAGATAGTTGGGGTTTTTAGCGAGATGCTTTCCCCGGATACATACTGTGTTAATGTGTGAATGCTCTTGATGTTTTATTGTTATTGATGCTGCTATATTGATGATCAACGTAGAGGAGCTTATGTATTGTGTATGTTTTCCGCAATAGTACATGATCAGGATAATCTCTGTTGAATAAGTGTTAAATTATTCAAAATTTCTACATCCTCCTCCTTTTTCATTGAATACATTGGCAACAGTGTTCAAATATATATTTTTGAAACATTAATCCGCCGAACCCTTATCACATTTAACAATCTTTATGATAATTTAAATACATTGGAACGAATGGGATAAGGAGGATATCTTAAGGCAGATAAGTTTGTCATAGTTAGATATGGCAGAGGCATGATATGGTGGAGGTAGAAAAGGAGGTAGAGATATGGTGGGGCCACCATAAATGGCAGACTCCATATTTTATTTAATACAAAAAACAATACCTTTAAATATATGCATTGGGATTAATATTTCAAGTCTCATAGTAAGAGAGTTGGTTAAGGTGTTGGATTTGTAGCTGACAAGTCATGGTTTCAAATCCCATTAGCTCCACTAACATCCCTTAACAATTTTCTTAGCGAATCCGACAAGGCCACCTGTCACCCTTTGATAGGGCCACTTGTTGCCTTGTGATTGGTCCCAATGCAACCAACCCCAACCTACCACATGTTGATGCAACATTGGTCCATATGCACCAATCATAACCTGCCACTTGTCACCATATGCCATGTGGCAGTCAAACCTTGACCTTTGACTATTTGTTGACCATTGACTTTGACTTTTTGGAGTTTGTCCTGAAAATTTTGACTTTGAATAACTTTCACATACGGACTCGATTTTCGCCCATTCAAGTTGTGTTGGAGTCATTTTTCAAAGCTCTATGTGATGGTACTAGTTTTGCTCGAATCCAACAACTTTGGATTTTTTCCTTTTCTAGATGTTTGACCATTCATTGATCAATTCCAAATCACTAAGTCACTCAAAAAGGCCCACCAACTCTTGATCATCTTTTCATGCCAATTTTATGGTCAAGAGAGCACAAAAACCTTTCCATAGAATTGGGTGGTTATGTTGGAAAAGTTGGAAAATGATAGAAGGTCATTCAATTGGTCGGATTTGTTAGCTCTTCAGCTGAAAGTGCATGTGACTAATGCTCATAATTTTCCCAAGGATGAGCAAGAAAGATTCTATATGTCTGTGTACCTACTTGATGAAATCTCTACCTAACATCAGTTTCATAGCATTGGTTAGAAATGGTCACCATCAGAGATTCCCAGGAATATTTATTGCAAGTTTCTTTCTGAGTGTAGATATCGAGGAGTCATAACGAGTCTATCTGAACTTTTCATCATCCTGGTTTACAAGTTAATCTTTGAGCAAGATCCACCTCGCATGTCGCAAGAAGAGATTGAGGCAATACATAACATTTCTTATTGGTATGCCTCACTCGGTGGCACCTTCATCAAGATGTTTGGCGGACAGAAGCCTCCTCATGTGCTACCAAGATTTGCCACATATAAGTTGGTCATGCAAGAGGTTGCACATCACATCTCCACATGATTATCAGTAGGGTTGCATAGAATGGAAATATTCTTTGCAAGTAGTAGCACCACATGAAGTCACAACAACAACAACTAAACAACGCAAGACAAAGGAAAGAGGAATATTTCCAAGAACCCATAGGCTGAGCAAAGCTACGAGTTCATAGAAGATCCTCTCATTGAGAAAGTAGCTTTTGCAGTGGAGGCAAAGAGAAAACAACACATAAAGAGAGTAGAGCAAATGAAGTGATAAAAGAAAAGGTTGGAGGAAGTAGAAAGGAAGTTGCAAGACATAGAGAAGAAGTTGAAAGAAGAGTAGGAGCTAATAAGGAGAGAGAAGGAAGAGAACCAGAAATAGGAACAAGAAGAAGGGCAATGTGCGATCATAGAGAAAACTGCACCAATACAGGTTTAAGAGTTAGAACATCCAACAAATGAAGAACGGAGTGAGCAGCTACAGGATCGAGAACTTGCTCAACACATTAAGAAAATGGTTGATGAGATGGACATGGAGTTGGCACAAGAACCGCAGGACCAAGATATTGACCTCATGCCAAGAGAATCAAAGGTTTCCACGTAGTATCCACCACCTCCAGTATCAGAAACAGTCCCGAGTGAGCAAGGTGAGGTCCTCCTTGATTATGACTTGGTGATGAATGTGTATAATATATCCTTTGATGAGTTGCAGAAAAATATTCTATAGGCATAGAGAAAGAATTTCCTAGATGATCACAAGACACCTAGATTTAAGAAGGAAAGGGTGATAGTTTTAGATGTTAGAAAGCATCTAGCTTCCATGGTCCATTCCACTAAGTTTTATGCAGAAGCTACGAGCTAAAATGTCAAGTTCTTGTTAGCAGAGAATGATCAGATGGAAAAGGACTTTCAAGCAACTAGGCAGAGGGTAGAACAATACGTAGGATCTACTATGGTAAAGACAAGGAAAGTGATACTTGTTGAGTATTAACTCTTGAGTCCACCATGCGGAAAATTTATGAGATTTGTCACCGTGCACAAGGAAGTTTTCCATCTATATGGTTTTCAACCACGGTGCATAAATATTGTCCAAACTCTCAAGGAAATACATGCTTCTATTGCACACGTATATGAATGGACAATGAGATACAATGGATCCTTGCTTTACTTGCATAAGATAATGAAGCCACAAGTAGAGCTAGACAAAGAACGGATCCAGATGTTGATCTGGAACTATGAGTAGCTCCCTTCATTCATTAATAGCATTGAGGCTTCCTATGCATGGTTGTTCAAGAGTATAGATGTCATGGTGAGGAAACACATGATCTCTTCAATCGGTTCCCTCACCCAAGCCTTTGAGAAGAGATAAGTCTAGCTGGAGGTCGATAGGTACATGGATCATTTAATGCGAGAGGCCACCAACAATGACTTGTAGCTGAGCACATAAAACATGAAGAAGTAAATTGGTGGTCCATCCACCCCCAGGACAATGATGCGCATGCTTCATGATGAATTGGACAAAGGCTCCAAGACCATATGCTCAGATGCCATGGAGGCAAGAATTTCCAAAAAGACATCACCAAACAGTTTGGGGACACCATAGCGTAGTACCAAGCTTGGTATCACTTTGTCACCAAAGATCATCAAGAGGATGTTTTCGAGTTGATCTTTCCCCAAGCTTCTAATTCATGGTGGTTGTCTTGTTAGGCTGACACAAGCCTATTTTGTCTCACATGGGTTGAAAATGTATATTATTTGTAAATATATTGTAAGTGAAATTCCAAGTGTTATTAGTGGAATGTGAACAATCACTATGTAATGTAACGAGTTATTTGTAAAGGAGTTGAAGAGTCATGAGGGTAGTCAAAGTGTCAAAGGGGAATGTCAAGGGTCACCTCACCCTTTGTTATAAATAGAACCTCATAACTCATAGAAGAGGCTTTTGGGAGCCAAGATTTTGGCTAGGATTAGGCTTAGAGAAGGCTTGGAAGTATTGTAACGAGCCATGTCTTCTCCAAAGCGTAGAGCGAGTACACTTATTTGGAGAAGTAGGCTGTGTTGACTGTAATGTTCCATTATTGGGGCTAGTGGATGTCAATGTTGTATGTATCGATGGAACTTTCACTTAATAATAAGATAACTGAGCCAACACATTTTCATGCATATGTTGTTATTATAGTTCGACAATTATGTTTACTTTAGCAATATATGTTGTTTAACTTACACAATTTATTATGAACTATTTTGTATGAAATTTTATGAATCTTATTGAAGGTGTGTTTTTGGATTAACCCATCACTTTTGTTTGTGGACTATTATGCTTCCAACATGTGATGTAATTCTGCTTGTGTGTTCTTTTCAAGATGTGTACTATTATAGTCTTCTAAGGGACACACTTCATTTCCCCCTTTGTGTGTTAGAACCCCCATGCATCTCACTTGACTCACTACAACGTCACACACTTGCTTCTGACCAAATTCATCATACTTACCTCTATGTGCTACCGCGGTCAAGGCACCACATTACCACCCACTACTAGGACTCCTACTCCAAATGATCTGAGGTCTAGTTGGGAATTCTTACTGGGGAGATCCCCTTGAATGTTTGAAATTCCAATACTGTCAACATTTCTGGTGCTAGAAGGAGGCCCAGATGACAAGATGATCCCTCAAAATCTATTTTGAATCTCTACACATCATTCATGACTTACATCACAATCTCAACCCTTGCATGTTTTTCTCATGCTCATGAGTTAGAAGTGTCGGAGAATATCATCAACGACTTGTCACAAATTAAATATGATGGTGAAGGTGGAATAACCCTATTAATATATGAAGTTTCCTTTTTAGGCTTCAGTGATAGGAATGAAGTCCCCTCGGATGACATTTCTTGTGGGTTGTCCTATTACATGCTTGAAAGGTGCATTAAGAAATGGTCTCACATTACTCATAACCTCTATTCACACTTTTGATCACATGAGCAGAGAGTTAGCTTGTGCTTTCTTTCTTTTTGACTGTAAAGCACTTAATTGTAATATCTTGGAATTATGTAAAACACCTGATGAATATGTTGTGCAATTTTGGAAATGCTTTCATAATATTTCTTTTCAATTCCTGGAAGATGATGATGATTGGACATTTTTAAGAGAAATATTTCAGTATCTTCTTCACATATCCAACAATCCACATGAGTTAGAATCATTTGGACCCCTCCCATAATACCTCGGTGTTAGAGCTTCCAAATATAAGGCAAACAAGGTCATTTTCACAAGTGAATATCCATCCTCTTCTTATCAAACATCTCTAGCTCTATAGGACGAGGTGGGAGAAGTTGTGAACCAACCTATGGAACTGTCGCCTCGTCCCATCGCACCTGCTCTGGATTTCTACGCAGATTTGGACTGCAACCATGATGGTTGTCACGTGATATCTTTTTCTCAATCCCTGTCATTTATTCCCTTTGATCCTCCGGATTTTGGTGTGTTGCATTCATCCATTCCAGATTCCACATGTGATGTTCACGAGGATCAAGTTGTCGATAGAGTTGGTGTTGAGTAGCCAACCTGAACTATCATTTTTTATGAATATGTGTGGGAATATGAAGAAGAATCCATGGTGAAGGATGACCTCCTTATTTTTGTGCCTCATCCACTCTATCCTGACATCTTTTGTGATTCTACCACTTCTAATTTTTCTTGTGAAAATTCATCCCTAGATGTCTCTACTTCTGATCATTCATAGAACACACAAGATGTCAGTCTATCATTTGATTGCAGAGAGGACAAGTCTTTCTTCGCGAATCTGCTTGACCTCTCATCTTTCATTCCTGGAAATTCAGAGGGTGAAAAATTATGTTTCTCATCAACCCATCTATATGATTTGTCAAATAATGAGGATGTCGATGTACATCTCAAATTTTCTCATCGTGGTTGTCGTGACCATTTTATTCACCCATTTGATCATGATTTTGATTCACTTATTATTGATCTTTATAAGCCACTAGTCCTTGATGATCTATCTTTTGATGAAGTGGGAACCTCTCAAGTTGTCGAGGAACTTCAGTCGGAGCTGATGGTTGTGTCAGGTTCTAGTAGTCTTGATTTTAGTTCCACTTCCAATTAGAAATCCATTGAATCACCCCAGGGTCCTCATCACTCTCTCATGCACATTGAAAATCAATCTAGTTTACAGTTTTCACATCCTCCACTAGAATCACACGATCCTATTTCTCATGCATTGGAGGAGTCATACGTAGCACGCCATGTTGTGAAACGAAAAATTTCTTCTTTCTGCATGTTTGTGCATTTGCCAAGATCAAAAGTGTGTGCATGCTTGTTTTTTGTGCGCAGTGTGATACAACACCATGATACATATGTAGAGTGCCTTTCATGTGATTTTAATCTTTTGTTTTCTATGGATGCATTCAAACTTCGAACATGTTGGTTTTCATTTCTTTATCTTTATTGTTTATGGTTTGTCTCATGTTAAAATTGGCAACTAGGGCCAAACTCCATGTGGGTCAGCTTATTTATGGTAGTTGATATTTTTACTGAATCCCTCTCAGCAAGAGGTGTAGGATTGATCTAAAGATCATCTGATTCCGATAATTATTTATGGAGATATGAATTTATTTTGATTATGGAATTATTATCAAGCTAACCAGCAACTTGAGTAGGCTTAGAAGCCCATAGTTGTGTCTATTCATCATCTACATTTTTAGTATAAATATAAAGGACTTGAAATCATTTGAAATACATATCCTCTTTATGTGTTCTCCTCCTCTCCACATCTTGGGTTTTTGGAGGAGGGACACCAACAATATACGCTGGATGATGCCCTAAACACAGTAATGAAGGCCTTATATGCATCCCTAGCTTATACGCTGTAATGGAGACATCAAGCCACAGTAAGGGAAGGAATTTATATGTCATCAAGGTACAGTAAGGGAAGGAATTTATATGCCATCAAGTCGTAGTAAGGGAAGGAATAAATGCAATCTCTGAAGGCAATGGAGACACATACACAGGTCATGAAGATCTGTAGGCAAATGAAGACAAAGACATCTTCACGCAGTCATAGGAGACATATCAACACAATCGTAAAGGGTAGGCATAGTGATATGAAAGAAGCCGTAGTCATGGGAGACCTGTTGCTGCCAAACACAGTGTGAATATGTCATCACTACGCAGCCCTAAACTATAGCCACGTGATTCCGTTAATGTTATAAAGGAGAAGTTGCAGTAAGAAGTATTCGCAGTAAGATGGAGCCACAAGCATAGAAGAGGAACCACCATAAATGATAGCTACAGTGGTAACGGGAGAGCCACTGCCAAGCATAAAAGAACCATAGTCGAGCACGGAATAGTTGCAGTCTTAGTTGCAGTCAAGTAAGATAGCCGCAATCACTATCAAGAGATAAAAGGTCTCTCTACACCTCGATGTTGAAAGGCAGACAAACTAGATATCGAATTCTGGGCTAAATGATACAACAATCTCTCATGTATAGATTTTGGATGAACTAAGGAGACTGTGTCTCTATTGCATTCTCGATCAACATATTGATACATATGTTTCCTCGTTGTCAATTTCAAAGGAAATATGTATGTGGTTGTAATAATTTTCAGCTAAGGCTCAAGAATGATTGGTGTAACAAAATTCATATTTCTATAGGTGACAACATGACAATAGAAAGAGTGTTTAATTTAGGAATGCTGGAAGGAATCTAGAGCTAAAGCCTAGCTACTTTTCTAGGCTACAAGCCATAGCAAGTAGCTAAGGCTAAAGCATGAAGGTATTGTAAACTTGATGCAACAACATAGTATTGCAGCTAGATGATGGATTATGAATGATGGGCACATTAGTAAGGAGCAACATGATGATGAATGAGATCATGAGCATCGGTAACTTGATGATGAATAAGACCATGGAAGATGCAACATGATGAGCAGCATGAAGCTAAGAGCAGCTTGGTCATCAAGGTTCAACACATGTGACAGTACAACAAGGTGTCACACAGTAATGTGTAGCAAATGAATGAGAGGCAACACCACGATAGGTGGAGCCGTCACCTTGGAGAATCAGTTGAAGCAGAATGTCTTCAACTGATCTCATCATTATATGAAATGATCTATGCTAGATCTAGATAAGTCAAAGTGTTGACTTTTGTTGTAAATGTACTATCTCTCTCTCTCTCTTTCTCTCCTGAACTTTGAAGAACATAAAAGAATAATTGATCAAGGGTTTCCCCACATTGTGGGGTTTGTCCCTGGCTAGCACCACATCTTGTGTCCTCTTGTCTTAACTTGTCTTCTACAATTTATGTTTATGTTCTATCTGTAGTTTACTTTAATGCTGATATGGTTGCTAATCTAGAAAATACATTGTGCTAACTGAGAAAATTGAAATAAATTGCTCTAGCATAGAACATACCTAAACTTAACACCTCAATATCTTTCTTATAAGTCGTTCCATCATTCACATGGGCCAACCAATGTGTCAGTGGCTGCATTGGAAGTATCACTCATGTGAGTAGCCCCATGCACTATTTAGCCTAGGAGTAGGAGTAGTGTTTGCTTTCCTATTTTCTTTTTATTTCTTGTTTTTATTTTGCTTACTTATTTTTGCTTTTGTTTTACTACTTTCCTTTGCTTGTTTGTTTATTTTATGCACTCATGGGATTAGTTTCCCAGGAAACCGTGTTTTTCTTTGTGAGACAAGTAGGATGAAATACAATAGGACTTGTACAACTATCAACATTTGGTTATATGTCTATTCCCTCTCTTTATGAATATCTTGCATTATATTAGTCGATGATACCCTAATGGAAAATACGTTCGTTCAGAGTGAGTCTTGGTGAAATCACAAAACTTGGACTTTTAACTAGTACTGCCTACTCTAATTGGTTTTCTATTTTCAGTTAACCCTTGTCAACTCAAACAAGTAGACTAAAGTGAGGAGGGAAACCTTAAAAAGTATGCCAGACGTATATATAAACATCTTTCTTTGAAGGCACAACCTCTTCTACTCTCAATAAGTTGGGATACCTTTTCCACCTCATGAAATAAATAAGTACTTATGCACAATTCTTTGAAAAAAATAAAAAATAAAAAAATAAAGGCGAAATATGAGAAAGGCTTCCTGCACAGAGAGGTGAAGCAATTAACTCCATCGAGGTGTTGTTTAGGCTCGCTGGAAGTGGATAAATTCTTGTGTTCCTAAAGTGACTCCATCGAGGTACTGTCTAGGCCTGCTGGAAGTGGAGCAACACTAGAGATGAAACTAAAACTCTAACAGTCTATATTACTTGTGCATCAATATACCCCTCAATCCCAATCGAAACAACTTAGTTGAGTTGGATTGGTATGTGTGTTGTTGATAAAGAGAATGGTAGGGATTATATCTTTAACACAAGCTAGTGAAGAAGCCATGAAGATCAAAGAATCGAACAATACTTCCAGAATAGTTAGACTTGACTTACACAAGACAAGGTCCATACAGAGATCTGGAATTCTACGAGTGTGTCGCCAATGTTGTAGTGGCTACAACATCACTCCAAAAATTTTCCTACACTTCGTTTTGGAGCTTCCCTACTAAAATCCCAACAACTTATCTCGCACCGACCTAGGTACTTATGATTTCATTGAGTTTTATCTTTTTCTTTATATCTTGTGTTTTCTTACTTGCTTTGATTTATAACCACAAGTTGACCTCTTGACTTGGTTGCAATCTAGTTCTAGACTTGCCTTAGTGGGCTGCGCAATCCTTGAGAGAAACTAACATTTTCCTTGGGAAATGCACAGTTTAAGCTAGCAGTGAACTTCGGCTCTAGAATTGTGAATACCTAGCTGGAAATCTTCCTTCAGCTGGGAAATTGTGCAGAGCATGAGAGGCAATGAGAGCCACTCAACCCAGAAATTGCATATAATCATTCCCTCAACAGCTACCTGATGTATGAGCTAGTGATTTGTTTAGTTTCTTGGGAAATTATGTAATCTCCCTATGCATGCATGGAAATGTTTCCCCGAAAAAGATAAAAGGAAAAAAGTGAAAAGAATCCGTAAAAAATAGGGATCTATTTTTAGCAGTTGGAGTTACACTTGAGCTATTTTTGGAAACTGTTGCCACATGTCGCTTTTCCTAGATTTTTGGCCTTCATGTCATAAACCCTAAATTGACCAAATCTATTTAATGGACACTACTAGAGCTCATTTTCACATTTGATCTTAGAGCTCTAGCATTCTCTACGAGATCTAGGAATCTTCAGTATAGTTGTCACAACTTCTTTGGGTAAGTCTTTCTTTTCTAGTCTTTTTCTACTTCATCTATCTCTTTTGTTTCCTTGTCTTTTGAAAGTGTTGTTTTACCTGTTTCATTGAATGACCACTGACATTTTAATTTTTTTTAGCTTGTACAAGCATTTTTTAAAGTTTTTCATTGCATTTGCCAAGTGTCACATGCATAACCCAGTTTTGCACTAACGATTGTCATTGCAGCGACTCTCTCCATAAGCTTCATCGTTCTTCAGTTTGATCAATTCTTACACTTGTTTTTATTGCATGCATCATCATTCACTCAGATCTGCACCAACCATCACTTACACTTTCAGATCTGATCATTTTGGTGTTGCGCATGGGTAGATATGGGCTTCCTTGGCCCAGATCTAGCTCTTCCCGACAGGCACTACACATTTGAAGATCTCAAGGCTCTACCTTAGATCTAGGAATTGTACGGAGGTTTCCAAGGACTGGCTCCAACTGCGCATTATGTAGTTCCAGGAGTGAGTCCCAAATCCTTGGCCATTGGCATTGTGAAATGCACAGTCCCAACCAGCTCAAGCTAGATTGAATTGTCCATTGTGTAGTTCTAGACAGCATCACCTCCACACTGGAAGCTGGGATTGTACAATGCGTAGATCCAACTGGTAGTCAGTCACCTCTGAGAGCCAAAATTGCACAATCCTTCTCAATAGTTGCCCAGTTTGTTGCTTGGTATATTCTTGAAGTGCTTTTGGTTTCAAGCTAATATTTTCACGCCATGAGTGTCCTCTCTATCTCTAGGTGCAGCAGTTGTAGAGCATCTCTTCAACAATAACGGTAACATTGCTTCCAATAAAGCTACATCAAGGGTACTCTTGAGAGCAGCACTGGGGATGTAGTTGAACAAGTTTCAATGAATATTCTAGTTTATGTAGACACATTGTTGTTCATAGAGAAGGAAATGAAGATAACATGGCATGAAATCAAGGATAAATTTGTAGGGAACTTCAAGGAAGATCTAGAAGATCGACAAGTCTATGTCAACATCCATTAGTCAGGCTTATACAAGGTTGCATGCACGTACTATGCCTTCCCATATGTGGACATCATTCACTAGATTGTCTCACATACCAATCTCGAGATGATGACATTGAGCAGTGCCAGTGGAACACAAGTTGCTACATTCAATATGGAAAACTTTCATCAGATGTATCACTTACCACAGTCGTTGAACCACATGGATTCACTTTTCTTTGCCCCCGACAATAATTTGAACACTAGAGACATCATAAATCATTGGGTGAAAGAGCCATCAAATTTTAGATTGACACCCAATCATGTTTACAAGACTAAGTCACTTAGAAAGGCCTACCAACTCTTGATCATCATTGCATGTCAATTGTATGGTCAAGAGATCACAGAGACCTTTCTACAGAATTGGGTGGTTGTGTTGGACAAGTTGGAAAATTATGGAAGGCCACTCAATTGGTCGGGTATGTTTTCTCTTAAGCTGAAAGTGCATGTGACTAATGCCCAGAATCTTCCCAAGGATGAGCAATCGATATTATATATGTTTGTGTACCTACTTGATGCAATTTGTGCCCAACATCAGTTTCCTGGCATGGCTTGGACATGGACACCATCAGAGACTTCTGTGAATATTTATTGCAAGTTCCTTTTTGAGTGCAACTACCAAGGCATCACGGTGAGGCTATCTAACCTTTTTATCATCCCGGTTTACAAGTTGATCTTAGATCAGGATCCACCTCACATGTCCCAAGAAGCAATGGATGCAATACTTAACGTTGCAGATTGGTATGCCTCACCTGATGGCACCTTCATCAGGGTGTTTGGTGTAGAGAAGCCTTTTCATGTGCTATCAAGGTTTTCCATGAATAATTTGGTCATGCAAGAGGTTGCATATCACATCTCCATAGGGTTATCAGTAGGGTTGCATAGAGGGAAGAAGTAACCATGGCATGCTCTTCTTTTGTGGATGTTGGGTTGTGTTATATTCTTTCCATGACTAGCCCACGTAGTTAACTGCGGGGTTAGAGGGGGGGCAGATCCCCCCCTTCATTGCACCGATTACATAGCGGGGTGGTCACAACAGGTTTGAGGGGTGCAGGTAACCTCTATGGCGTCCAGGGTAGCGCCCTGGAAAATTTTTCTTTTTGGATCCTATATTAGGTTGGGTGGACCTACCTATGGTTTTGTGCATGATTTTGAATGCAATGCTTTTTGGTCCATGGTTTTGGACGCAATGGTTTTCAGTCCATGGTATTGGATGCTTCAGCATGTATAAATATGTATTGTAACATTGAAAGGAACATAATGAAAAATCAAGATGGTAGTCCCGGTTTTGCGATCTAGGGGAAAATCTCTATGTATATGTGTTTTATCTGTTATGTTTTCTGTGTTTTAGAATTCGTATGCAGGTAATTTCTATAGAGGGTTAAAACCTACATTTGGTATCATAAATGTTTTGGCTTCAAGGGGACACCTTTGTTGCTGAGGGGTTTCGCTCGGGCCTGTGGTAGACCCTATTCAGTGGGAGATCTGCGAGATCAATTCTTGTGGTGAAAGAATATGGTGAGCAGTGGAAAGATAGATATCAAGAAATTTAATGGTCAACGTTCTGAGTAGTGGAAAATCAAGATGGAGGATCTGTTGGTGGATAAAGATCAGTGGATCGTGGTAGATTTAGGTACTAAACCAACGGGAGTGTCCAATGAAGAATGGAAGAAGTTGGATTAGAAGGCAAAGAGCACAATACGATTGTGTGTCTCAGATTCATTATTGTTGAATGTATCAGGGGAAGCTACAACAAAGGCTTTGTGGGAAAGTTAGGGACTTTGTTCCAATCTAAGTCTCTGGTGAATAAACTATTCCTACGGAAAAAGTTGTATAACCTGAGGATGAAAGATGGAGACTTAATGAAATAGCATCTGAACGCATTTAATATTGTGTTAAGTCAGTTATTATCTATTGATATTAAAATTACATATGAAGATAAGTGCATCAGTTTGTTGTGTTCTCTGCCAAATTCGTCGAATAGTCTGGTTATTGCAATAGGTAGAAAAACAACTGCCTTGCAGTTTGATGAAATGGTCTCATCCTTGCTGATGGAGGAGATGTGACAGAAAAATATGGAGAGTGAGAATGGTGATGCCTTGTCTATATGAGGATAGTCCCAGAACATAAACAAAAATAAGTCATCGAGTGGGAGATCTAAATCTAGAGGGAGATCTAAATCTCTAGGAAAACCTGTAAAGGTGGTGTGCTGGAAATGGGGAAAGGAAGGGCACTAAAAAAGGGACTATAAATATAAATCTCTTGACAAAGGAAAGGGATTTGATGTTGTTCCTTCTGCAAAGGAGAAAACCACCTCAGATGAAAGTGGGGATGTGTACTTGGCTTCTTCAAGTACACATGTAGATCATGCGACATGGTTGATTGACATAGGTGCATCCTTTCACTTCACTCCCCATAGAGAGTGGTTTTGTGAGTATGAGAAATATGATGGTGGTGATGTCTTCTTGGGGGATGACAGGAAGGCTAGAATCATTGGTCTCGAAAAAGTAAATTTGAAGTTGCAAGGTGGAAGGGTTACAACAATTCCATGTGTTCTACATATTCCCACATTAGCCAGAAATCTAATTTCTGTAAGCAAGATGGATGATGCAGGTGTAAAAAAAGTGTTCGAGAATGATACCTGCAAGATGGTTCGGGGGGACTTGGTATTGATGTGGGGAGTCTAAGTTGGAACTCTGTACAAGCTTCAAGGTAGAACTATTATTGATGGGTGCAACGGTTCTCTGGTTCCTGAAAGTGGAGCAGAAAATCTAGTGGTGTCTGGAGAGAAGACCATGCTATAGCTTCAAAGGATTGGAAATATTAGAGAGAAGGGCCTTTGAATACTTCATGGTAAAGGTATGGTAGAAGGTATGAGTAATAGCTCTCTGGATTTAGATTTCTGTGAAAATTGTGTATATGGGAAGTAGAATCGGGTGAGTTTCCTCTCTGGTGGTAAGAGGGCGAAACATATATTAGAACTTAAGCACAATGATGTGTTTGGACCTATGAAGGTTCCATCACTGGGTAAGTGTTGGGTTGTATTATATTCTTTCCAGATAGTTAACAGGGGGTTTGAGGGGTACCCGTAACCCCACTTTATGGGGTCCGGGGCAGCGCCCTGGAAAATTTTGGTTTTGGACCCTATGATGTTAGGTTGGGCGGACCCACCTATGGTTTTGTGCATGATTTTTGCACATGTTTTTGGACGCGATGGTTTTCGGTCCATGGTTTTGGATGCGATGGTTTTCCGTCCATGGTATTGGATGCTTCGACATGTATAAATATGTATTATAAAATTGAAAGGAACATAATGAAAAATCCAGCTGGTAGTCCCGATTTTGGGA
>APFE031414117.1:0-24502 GCA_000404065.3 Pinus taeda | reverse complement strand
CTCCTTCATAGCTCAGAACAATCTTGTCCCATATTTCCTTAGCATATTTATACTGCATGACTTTGACAAATTCAGATTGTGATAGACATCCCAATAGAGTATTGACCGCCTTTGCATTCATTTCATATTTCTTCTTCTCAGCCGGATCTGTGGGAGTTGATGCTGGAAAGGTATACCTTGTATCAATGATATCCCATACTTCAGTACCCAGAGATTGAAGATAGGCAGTGACTCTCACCTTCCAATATACGAAGTTTGTCCCATCAAAAACCGGTGGCCTGATTGATGCTTCCCTCTCGTAGTTGCTCATGATGAAAGATCTTCCTTCAAGCGATCAAGCTTCTTCAAAAGGACCTGCTCTGATACCAATTGTTGGAAATAATACTGAGAGGGGGGGTGAATCAGTATTACCAAGTCAAATAATCCTTTTCAAAAACAAATTGTATACGCCACTTCAGTTAATTCAACCCGCGTATATATGCAACTATTCAGAAGTAAAACCACGTATACAGAGCAAACTTTTAATTTACTTAAACTTTCAGATGATGTTTGTTAATCTGAGATGCAACATCAATTAACCAGTAACCAGAGACAGTAAAACAGAGCAGAAAGACAATTACACACAAGAACACTAGATATAAGGTGGAAACCCAATGTGGGTGAAAACCACCTGCTGCAATTCGTCTCTATCTTTCTTTAAATTAGAAACTTCTGTTTACAATGTACTGGTGCAGTCCTTTACTAGTATGCAGGCTACAACCTGCAGAGAGCTACGACTCTCTCTCTCGATTTCCAGCTTCTCCTGTAAGGGAGCTACAACCCCCTTAGCTCTTGTACTAGCCAAGATACTAGTACGTAGGTGCTGGCCTACAGAAGGCTACAACCCTCTCTTTCTTCCAGGGACCACGTTTCATCAATTTTCAGACTGGATCCATGAACATCAAACAATCATCAAGAAATTCTTCATCAACCAAACTCTTTTTCACCAACTAGATCTGAAATCAAGTAGATACTTCTCTGCCAGCTGTAACCAAAACACAGTACCAGAAACCACACAACAGAACCCAGAACACAGCAGCAATAAGCAAAAACAGCTAGATCACAAATTAAAGCATATACGCTATTTCAACAGTCTGTAACTTGCGTGCATACGCATCTTCGTATGGAACAACCTGCGCATACGCGCCTTCACTTCACCTAAACTGCGTGTATACGCGCCTTTGCTTCATTGAACCTGCGTATAGATCTATAAAGGACAACACACTCTTCCAGATATTCAATCACTAATTAACCCAGAATTTCAGACATATAGATCAAACAAGTGCCACATCTAACAGATCTAAATCATATAAAGATACTATCATTTAGGCTTAAAGCTTATGACTCATGAATAGCCCTTATCCTTCCTTTTGCGCTAAGGTTCCTCCTTCCTTCAGATCTACATCTGCATCACCACCCAATATACCAGCTCTAGCACTTTATCAGATCTTCAATAATAATTGAGATGGTCATTTGTCACAAGATCTCCTTCCTCTTTTATAGCCTTAGGCCTTCGCCAATACCATGGTCCAAAACCAAAACATTTCAATACCATGAACCCAAAACTAGGAATCAACACATTTGACGAGACGCCATGGTCCAAAACATAGGTTCAAGTTCCAAGATCTAACTGCCATGGACCAAAAGAATGATCCCCAACATATACGCGCTTTTGTAATGTATAACCCGCGTGTATACGTGCCTTAGTCTAGATGAACCTGCATATATGTATTTTTCTACTTTCTGAGTGCCTAAATTGAGATATGATACCAAAGAAGGTGGCCATCAAGGACAACACCTGCGCCATAGCTCCAAACCTGAGCCATAATGCCAACAAAATAAAACACCATGACACAATTCTTAAATGTTGGGAGGAAATAATCCTTCAACCCAAACAACTTCCATGAGAGGAATTTTCTTGACAACCCCTCCAAAACCACAATTGGTGACAAAACTCAACAAAAAATGGCACAATAATCTTCCCACTACACTTTATATTCCCATTTAATAACTCCTTCTAAACTTTGATGAAAAATAAAATGGCTCCATTAGTAAGACCTACAAAGCCTTCTCTAAATTCCTTATGGTGGATGACCAAAACTAGAAAGGGATAGATTAATACAATAAAAATAGACAAAATACTATGGATAAGGTTAATTACCAAGTTGAACTCAACCTTGACCTTCCATGTACATAGGATAACTAAGTAAGTGAATAGTTACAACAAGCAAATGTGGCACTACAACAAAAGCCTTCCAAAATAATCGTGATCTATGTGCCCCATCCAAATAGATCAAATTGGAAGTGGGGAGAATTTCCTATGATATCCATCTCATGTAATTCATAGGTCTTGACAACCTCATCATAATACCCATTTGTCGATGGGATAAAATCATCATTCTAGCACTGTCCAAAACTCCTTCACAAGTTAACTTGATGTGAAGCAGATGCCTTTTCATGTGAATGCGAGCATGAGGTTAGCCACAACACTCCCTAACAATAATTGCCTTCAATATCATCTAGCTTGATATGGTGGGCATGGATCCCCAGTAAGTGCATTTTTATTTATGAAGTCATGTAATCTTTTTTTACAAGAAAAATTCTCTCTCTCTCTCTCTATATATATACATACATACATATATATATATATATATATATATATATATATATATATATATTATATATATTATATATATATATAGATAGATAGATAGATATATATAGATATAGATATAGATATCTTATAAAAAGGAAGAAAATGAGATTAAGAATTTATTATTATTATTATATATATTTGATTTCATAAACCACAAAGATTTATGAAAAAATAGATGGTGTTTGTTAATCACAAAATTAAGCATGCAAAGCCTTTACAAGGTGTTGAAAATTTAAAGTGTTATCACTCCCACATTTGCAATAATTTCCACTAGTGAATTATAAATCCAACATAAGGGAGGATTCCCTTATAGGACTTACTAATAGTAATGAAAAACACAATAAAATCTAAGGCCTTCTAAGTATTTACCCAATCCACTACGAGAGATGTATCAATTAAAGTAAGGATGAGATTCTTACTCTAAGTAAATTTGAAATTTGATTTTGTTGGAAGCATAATCCTCTTGGGTTATTTGGAGTCGACACATTCAGTTGAGAGGAAGGAAAAAATCTTGAAGTGAAGGCTAAGATTTCTAAGAATTCCAAGAGACCTCTTGGAATATCAAACCAAGAGTCGAGAAAATGTGTATTAATATGTATATTTTGTTAATTATAAGAATCTCACATTTATCTTAATTTAGGTCTACAGAGTTCAACATGGTATTAAAGTAGGTTCCTTCCTAACCTCCTTGTTTGTATTTGAGCCCTTTAACAACGTGAGTAAGGAAAAAAAATGAATTTTAAAAGAGAATCTAAATCACAGAAACATACATAGGAATTTACGTGGTAAACCCTCACAGTGTGACAAGCAAACTCCACAGAGCAAGGGATTGGAATTCATATTGCTCCAGGTCAAAAAGAGTCTCTCCAAAACATTACATCAAGCTTCTCGAGCAATCACCAATTTAATATGGAATATTTAATTACGTAACATCCTATATTTACAAAACTAACTCAATGGTAACTTAGTTTTACTAATTACATCAATACATTTAATGATAATTTATTGTCATTTTTGACAATATCCACCTTGACAATAATTTTTCTAATCCCTTGTCCATGCCAATTCATCATCTCTTCTGCAAGCCATGACAATCTAGACACCATCACAACTTGTTTACTAAAACTAGATTTGTGAATATATATGCATGATTCTCCTGCATATGGACCTTCTGGAGAGCTACCTCATTGCCATCAATCACATGTCTTACAAAATGGTACCTTGCATCAATGTGCTTAGCCTTACTGTGATAAGTTGGATTTGTAGCAAAATGAATAACACTCTGACTGACACATAATACATTCACTTTCTCATGTTTCCTTCCAATCTCAACAAGTATACCTTTCAACTACAATACCTCTTTAGAGACATCTGAAGTAGCTATTACTCTCCTACAATAGTGGATAAAGCAATTGTTTCTTGAATCTTTGACATCCAGCTAATTGCTCCACCTGCAACAGAAAATACATATCCTATAGTAGATCTCCTCTTTCCTAAATCACGTGCATAATCAACATCCACATATCCGAAGACTCACCCTTCACTACCATTAAAGATGATACAATGGTCACTTGTGCCTCTAAAATACCTAAGCCCCCATTTCACTCCTCGCCAATGTTCTTCTCTTGGATTTTCCTTGAACCTGCTGACAACTCCAACTGCACGTGAAATGTCAGGGATTTTAGATACCATCACATACATTAAGTTTCCTACCACATTTTAATATGGTACACGAGACATATACTTATTTTCTTCATCTGTTTTAGGACACAAACCCAAAGAAATATTAAAATGGGAAGCTAATGGAACATTAAAAGGTTTTACATTGTTCATACCGAACTTTTCAAGTATTTTCTCCACATACTTTTGTTGTGATAACCAGATTTTTCCATTCTTCCTTTCTCTGTGTATCTCCATGCCCAAGATATGTTTTGCAGCTCCAAGATCCTTCATATCAAACATCTTAGAACACTGAGCCTTTAACTTGTTGATCTCCTCCATGCTTTTACTTCCAATAAGCATATCGTCAACATATAAGACCAAGATAATGAATATGCCATTGAAACTTTTAAAGTATACACAATGATCATACTCACTTCTAGTAAAGTTTTGGCTCACCATGAAGGAATTAAACTTCTTGTAACATTGCTTCGGAGACTTCCTCACACCATATAATAATTTCTTGATCTTGCATACTAATATTCTGTTGCGACCTTGTACAAAAACCTTATGGTTGTTCCATATAAATCTCTTCATCCAAATATCCATGAAGAAAAGTTACTTTAACATATAACTATTCTAACTCAAGGCCAGGTAATGCAATTAGAGCTAACAAAGTATGAATATAAATAAGTTTTATGACTGGTGAAAAAATCTTATGAAATTCAATACCTTCAACCTCAGAATACCCTTATGCTACCAGCCTCACCTTATACCTAAATTGATACTTCCATTAACATTTTGCTTCAACTTGAAGACCGATTTGCATCCAAAAGCACTTCTCCCTTGAGGAAGTTCTACAAGATACTAGGTTTTGTTCTTGGCTAAGGAATTCATTTCTTTGTTAGGTCCCTATAGTACCGGTGATTCCCCCATTACTATTGTCATTGTAGCCCTTATTGCTATTGTTGTGGCTCAATTGTCCCCATATTGTTATTATTGTGCCCCATAGATGCCCACTATTGTTATTTTTGTGCCCTTATATTATTATTGTTATGTCGACTTTGGTTATATTGTTGTTGGGCCACTAGTTTGCCATTATTATTATCAGTTTTTAACATCTGTTTCATGAATTTCTACCATTATTTATCATGTGATTTATCATAATCTATCATATAATTCCATTTTATAGTTATTTATGCTCTTGTGAGTAAATAATACTTGTTCTCCTTTGTTTTTAATAAATTGATTATTATTATGCATGATTTTGCCAATGATGGTTTATTAATGAATTTGTTGTAACATCACTCACGATTTTAGCCTCCAAGACCTTTTCCAGATTGCAAATATGATTTCCAGTTCATAATCAAATATTCAAACTCAGAAATTCGCTGGAATAAGAAGTGACAATTTTGCATTGGACTTTCCGCACAAATGAAGGCGAATCTTGAAAATCTGAAACATGTGTTTTGTCCAGACTGGATCAAATTAGTTTGTCATGAGAATATTGCCAAAATTCAGTTTGGATTGAGAGAAACATAAGTTTCTTCGAAGGTGGTTTTCTCATATTTGTTGTTGTGTCTATTTTCCAAATTCTTCCAATTACAATACCAAATTCGATTTGTTCCTGCTAAATATTGATGGAAAGATATTTCAAATATGATCATTCTTATGAATTTTTTTTGTACAATCCAAATTTGTAATGGAAATCAGTTTGTAATCAACTTTGTTGTAACTTCCATTTTCTCTATGTGTATTAAAATGAAAACATAGATCAAAGAGGCGGAGGGGATAATGGAGAGATAATTAGGAGATAGGAGATGGAAAATTATTAGATGGAATGTAGGAGATGAGATAAGGGATGACAGATGGGAGATGAAAAATTGTTGAATTGGAGACAAAACTAAGAACTTCAATTTTATGTAATTATTTATCTCATATGTTTTAATCAAGGAAGCTATCCACTGAGTTTTACATCTCTTATTGGTAACCCGATCTAAATTATTTCTCAAGGCATAACTGAGTCTTAGGCAGTTGGGCCCACTACCTTGGATGAGGTATTGCCTTGAACATGTAAATTAGTGTAGCTATGTGTTTGTTTATTTGAACTTCAACTGTCATTCAATAGATTAGATTTCCTTTATTTTAACTAATTCGTTGTTTGCTGCATTTTCCAGATTTGTTATTTCATCTAGTTTCTAGATTTCATTTAATTTACTACTCTAGATTAGCATTTGAATTATGTTGGGTGTAATAGATTAAATTTCCAATTCGGAAATGTGTGGTTTAGTTTAGCAATGATTCAAGTTGTGTGATTAGCATAATTGTTTTTCTTCTGATTTACTTTCTTCTTTTTAATTTTAGTTTTATTATTCAAGTCTTACATTTTATTTCTTGTTGAATGAGCTTGATAGTATAGAACACAATCATATAGAACCAGTGTTAGTTATTGGTATTTGTTACGCATATATTTTTCTAATTGCCTTGAAATAAAAGGATGCTCCTCGAGTTGATAATTAATATCTAGGTGATTTTTTTATTAAGCAATTAATTTTCCCCAACAATTGTGACCCCTTAGACTCCTATATATAGAAAGGAGGTTTTGTCATTTGTATCATCCAATAATTGTTCATTTGTGTAATGTAAAGGAGGTTTCCCCTTCGAAGGGGATGATTTCTAAGACATTGATCTTTATTTTCTATCTTTTTGTGAGTAGGTTTGATAACATTTGGTATCAAAGATTTGGATTCTAGGGCTTCATTGCTCGAAAAAATTTAAGCAATTGAAGATCACGTCGAGCATCAACAACAAGTTCTCCAACTCTTAAAGGATAACATTACTTTGGCACAAAATAGAATGAAACAACAGGCAAATCAACATCACAATGATTTTTTTTTTATGTAGGTGATTGGGTATTCCTACGGCTATTGGGACAAGGTCCTGTAGGGTCAATTTTGGGGCAAAAGCCCAAGTTTTGGGGGCAAATGCCTAAGTTTTGCTGTATAAAATGTAAAGTCTCCACAAGTTGTGTTCATGGAGCACGTAGATAGTAAAGTGTCATAGAGGGTTTCACCCTTCTTTTATGTAATATGTGTCGGCTTTTATAGATCTACCCATGGTCCGCAGACCATGGGATTGTATAAGTAGGAGAGTCTTAGAGAGTCTAAGGCATAATGATCAATGATGAAGATGAATGTAATGGGTCAGTAGAGAAAAGAGTGAAGAAGTCTTAGAGTAGAAGAAAGGCTCCGCAGCTGTGTGCACAGAGGCCTAGAGTACAGTCTGTAGCTAAGTGCGTGGACCCCTACAACTAAGTGCGTAGGGATGTCTTGAGTCTGTAAGTAGAACTAAAGTATTAATAAAGAGATTATTCCATAAATTCCTGTGTTTTGTCCATTTACTTATGTTATGAATGAATCCACTTTTATGTTGTTATGAATGATGGGTTATGAATTAATATTGTATTGATGTGCGACTTTACATAATTGATGTTGTTATATGAATGCACTTAATATTAACTGTTTCGCGAAGCATATATTATTTCATGTTAAAGTTCTCAATGCTTAGGCTAATCTAGGTAAAACACAGGATTAGGAGTAATCACTGAGGCACGTAAGTGGTTCATTCACTTGTTTAGGTTTCGCGAAAGACAGTTGTGAATGTTCACAGAGGTATAGAAGCTTATTAAGGGAAGTTATATCACTAATCTCTAAAGGCTTATTAAACTGTGCGAAGGTAGATTTAGGGCATAAAACGAAATTACATTAATATATGGGTGTAGAAACTTGGTCCCAACATCCCCCCATACTTCTTGGGGTGAGACCTTTGTCCATGCTCCATGGATTAATGCTGAAAGGGCCAGCAGTGTAGGGATTTGTTTGGAAAATCTAACTCTGAACGTGGGCCAGTACCCACTGAGCCAACAAATGGTTCCTTTGATGGGATTGAGATCTACATATGGAGATGTGTTATGTCGCATCAATGGAATTCAACTAAGAAAGAAACTAAGAAGTAGTTGGACAGAAAGATCCACGAATTCGTAGCGCATGAAAACAAAAATTTGTGCTTGACAAAAGAACAGTGGTTTGATAGGTATATGTACACAAAGATACTCAAAATTTTCTTTTGTTCCTTCCTGATTGAACTATACGAGTGGATCGCTAAATTGGTAGATGACCAAGGAAGGTGGAGGCTTAACAGTCCAATAGTGTGGACGTCGGAGCTAGTGCGGAGATTAAAAGACTTTGAAGATAAGATCGCTCGCGCTGTCGATCACTGGCTTGATCACGTCATAGGAGGATTTGTGACATAATTCATGGTCGATACCTTGGTCAGCTACAGTGAAGCAGAGTGATGCTTCTTCAAAGGGACCACAAGGTAAGTATTTAAGATCTTTGAATACTTGGATTAAGATGCTCTTGTGTGAAAAGCAAGTTATGCCATTTCCTTGATGTTTGGAGCTACACAAAAGTGGAAGGTTCTTTAGGGATAGAGGGAGAATAGGTCTTGAATATAGCCCGCTGATTAAGCCTCCTCTGAGTGATGATGAAGGAGCAGCACAAAATTCACCTCAGAGCATTGTCTAGTTAATAAGGCAAGGGTTTATGCAAATACCTCATCCATCCACACCACCTCCACCTTCACCTCAATAGCATACCCCCACACCCACGCTACCACCACCTCTGCCACCGTTCAATATGTCAGATATGATGAAGTTGTCTGTTTTCAAGGGCTTGGGAAATGAGGACCTAGACCAGTTTTGGTTCGTCAAGAAGGTAGTGTGGACAACACAGAATATTACAGATGATCATATGAAGAAAGCTCAGTTGGTTACTTCTCTACAAGATTGTTTGCTAATGTGGTACATTAAGTACTGCATTGATAAACTGATGGCTTCATTAGTGGACACTCAGACCACACTGGATAAAGAATTTAGTAGTCCCAAGTATAAATCACAATCAGTTGTTGGAATCAAGGAAATCATGATGAGACCTAGAGAAACACCCTCGTAGTTGGATCAGAAAATAAAGTGCCAGATCCATGAAGCTAAGATGAATCTCACTGATAGGAAGCACCGTGAATGGTTTGTAGCTTCACACTTATCCCATCTAAGGGTTGCTTTATCGTAGCAAAAGATTCAAACCCAGGCGGAAGCCCTAGAAATTGTGATGAGATTGCATGAGACACTAATTCAGGATGCTGCTTTAGGAGTTCAGCAGATTCACGCAGAGCTACAAAATCTTTTCCTAAAGTTTCAAATCCTAAAGAAGGATAGAGCGACTTGTCAAGAGGTGCATAAAGAATTTTGGTCTCTGAAATGTAAGAGTCAGGGGAATGATAAAGATCATTTCCCTATCTTCGGGAATTATGTTGCAAGAGGTGGGCCAATTCTTTGAGGCCAGAAGCTCAAGCAAGGCCAAGTACAGGGCCTATGATGTGGTGTGCTATCTGTTAGGTAGCTAGAATACATGTAATGGACAATTGTCACTTATTGCAAAAATTTGTGCAGATGTCGCAACAACTCTTATGCAACTTCTATAAATCAATGGGTCAAAATGGGCATAACTATCATAACTATGAGTTGATGATGTAAAGAATGCCTACATATTGAATGCAGACAAAAACTTGGCCTCAGGATCAAGGCACTGGGGAAGTGCGTAGAGGATATTAAGGGTGTGGATGAGGTCGAGGAGGAGGAGGACATGTGAGAGGTTAGGGAGAAGTTATTTGCTACAAGTGCAGAGTGCCAGGATGTTATGAAACCAGCTCGAGAAAAGATAGAAAAGATAGATCAACGCCTTATAATTCAGCCTCTTCAAGGGGGAAACCTCCTTTACATTACATAAATGAACAATTCTTCGATGATACAAATGAAAAGACCTCCTTTCTATATATAGGAGTCTAAGGGGTCATAACATAACCAGAGCCTATCATAACAATAATATGTAAGGGCACAATAATAATAATAGTGGGCTTCTATGGGGCACAATAGTAACAATATGGGCACTACATGGGTACATCAATATAATAAGTGGTTTGTACTAATAACAATAAGGGGTGACACTAGTAGTATAGGGGCCTAACACAGGACACTATGCGCAAGATTGCATGAGCTTGACACGCCTTTCATGCCAATGCTATACTTAGTTTGATCACGCGATAGAAGATCGCCCTGTATTAATAGCTAAGATGCAGGAGAAGAGGGCACAACCTCAACAGCTTACCCAGAGCCTATAGATGATGAGGGCTTAACCCTGCGAAGAAGATCCTAATGTGAATATCTTGCTACGAAGTGCAATAACAACTGGAGGAAAAAGGAAAACAACCTGAGGAAAGTAAATGGGTCTGCAAGGCTCCAGAAAAAGAGGTTGGGTTTGATTTGGAGCACGCGAAAGAAACATTGATGGAAGAGAAGAAAAGATTCACTGAGGCCTCTAACTTACGAAGTCTGGAGAAGCTGTTGGAAGAAATGGACCCCTCCCTGATTATTACGTTCTTGGAAACCTGTATGAAGCTTCTACGAAATAGAAAGGGCATGAAAGGATTACAGGAATTGATAAATAAATGTGATGTAAAGAAACTTCTCTTGAAGGACCTCATGTAGTCAGAAAAATTGGTAAGCATAAGGAAAGAATTGGGCATGATATTAGGCTCACCACACAAATAGGAGAATATGAAATGGACCATAGTAGTCTCTCATTCAATTGAGGATGGAAAATCAACAGAAGACTATCCCCATGGGAAGATTGCAGGGAGTGACAGTAGATATTGAAGGCACGAATGCATTGGTAGATTTTGAGGTAATATAAATCGTTGATGACAACAATCCTTACCCCACACTCCTAGGAATTGATTGGGCTATCGACATGATTGGGGTAGTCAATCTGAAGAGGCAGACAATGTCATTTGAGAGGAAGTCGCTTTGTGTGGTAGTACCTTTGGACCCTGAAAAAGGACCATGCTATACTGAACTGGTCCATGATTATGAGGAAAGCAATGATGATCTAGACTAGGTCTATAAAATAATAGTGCGAGATCAATATGGGTTAATCGGAAAACTGACGGGTGCATTACATGGGACTGCGAAAGTACTAGACATCAGATTCAGATGAAGAGATGGAGCATTGGCTGAATAGGTTGCATGAAGCATCTACACTGCACTATAACATGATGACTTAATCGCTACACTGTGTATCATTGGAGGTAAGGATTTTGCTTTATTATGATGATCTAACTGACGTAGATAAACTTTTGGATGCATTTGAAAGGGAAGTACTAGAGAAGCATCACTTCCAAGCCTTGGATTTGGAATTGTGCGCTACAACCGCAAGATGGTGGGGTGATATAGGTGGATATTGGTGGCCACCTGCCAAGTCCACTTGGACTCCCACCATTGTTTCTTTCAACATTTCAGTTTCCTTAATTGCAGCACAGTTTACTATTCTTAGCAAATTTTTCGGGCCCTAAACTTCCGGAGTCATTTTGAGGCCCTAAATGATGTTTTTTTGGGAAAGTTGGGAGAAACATGGGTCCATGAACCAATGTTTCTCTTACCAAAGTTGTAGTTCTCAGATAGATCTTTCTAACGAGATATTGTGCACGTCAAACAAAAATCATATGCCAAAGTTATGACCCCGGGAAGTTGATGTACCAATTTACCCAAACAGGGCCCACAGTTTGGCGTTTCATCTTCTAGGGTTAGACTTTTGGATGTTTAGGGTTTTTCATTGTTTCTCAACAATAAATAGGCCTTCGAACCTCATTGTAACACAATTCAAAGGCATGTAGCCACCACATCTCTTCTTAGAGATAAGCTACCATCGCCCTAGCTGGTTTATTTCCATTTATGTTTGTAAGCATATTTCAGTATTTTAGATGAATGAAATGAAGTATTATTTCTTATGAATCTTTGTGTTTATGGTTATCTCTATAATTTGTTGCAGTCCTTTTTAAATCTGCATTAGTAGTATCAGAGCGGTCTACTTTTCCTCTGTTTTTCTTTGCATGTCCCCAACGAGGTTTGGATATAAGGATTTAGGGCTGGAACTGGTCGAACCTTTGCAAGACCAGCCTTGCAAATCCTGATGACCTCCCATGGTGGATGAAAAGAAAGACGAGAGAATAGGAGATCCTATCAAAATCTTACTTGAAGAAGCCCTCAAGCAAAAAAGGAACGCGATGATGGACAAATTTTCCCAGATCCTTTAGCGGCTACCCAGGGGCGACAAATCGACTTCCAACAGCTACTCTGGAAACACCACACCATTTAAGGTACAAGTTAATTTTGAAATCCCCATATTCGAGGGTGAAATAGATATAGATGCCATCGATAAATGGTTAAATCTACTAGAGGGTTATTTTTCTGTTCATGATTTTTCCAAGTAGGAAAAGATTATTTTCGCTCTTCTCAAAGCAACCCCCCACGTCAAGGACGAGTAGGAAACCTATTGCGAGTAGAAGGATGAAAGTACCGGCTCACTATTTTTAGTCGCACCCACTTGGAATTCATTCCAAGATGACATCAAGGAGCAGTACTACCCTGTTGGTTGTTATGAGGATCAATACATAAAGTAGAGCATGCTGCGGCAAGGAAGGGGCCAAGATGTGCCAGAGCTTACCAATATCTTCCACACCCTTCACATAAATTTGGGTATCAAGGATTAGGAGCATCATTTGATACTCAAATATCATGGCTGCCTACACAAGTACATCCAGGAAGAAATAGAATTCCTGAACATCTCCTTGCTTGGCACAACATAATGATATGCCGTCAAGGTTGAGCAAAAGTTTAAACAGAAGAAGCAAGACTTTGGATCTGCGAATCCAAAGCAAGGTAAAGGTGCCCCCAAACCACAGAACAAAGGACAAAGCGAAGGTGGGGTGGCCCAAGATAGCCCGCCAAAGCTGCAAGAAAAGAACAACATCGCGAAGCCTAAAAAGGAGACGGGAAAGTGGTGTGAGTTCCATAAGAACTCCACTCACAACAAAAGTGAGTGTCGGGCCAAGTAGTCACTAGTGGTTGAGCTAAAGGTTTTAGAATCAGATGCATGTTCCAACTCAGAGTCAGAATCTGACAAGGGGAATGACAAAGGGAAGTAGATTATTGATGCAGAGCCCAACAACACCGTTGCCACCATGAAGATCTAGAAGGAGGAAGCCAAAGATCCAAAGGAGGAGGAGCGTCTCTTCCACTCATAGATGTGGGTAAAGGGCTCCCCGCTACAATTCATTGTCGACAGCGGGAGCAAAAAAAACCTCATTTTGGTAGAGGCCGTGAAGCAGCTGGGCTTACCGACCACAGCACATCAAAAACCACACACCATAGGGTGGCTTCAGCAAGGAGAGGATCTTTGCATGAGCCAACAGTGTTGCCTTCCATACAACATCAAGTGCTTCATGGATGAGGTATTGTGTGACATTGCTCCCCTTGAAGCTTTTGATGTATTATCAGGACAACCATACTTGTGGAAGCGACATGTTGGGTATGAATCATGGCCCCGTGCTGTTATTATTACTTTGTGAAATAACTTGTATAGGATACTAGAAGTAGCACCTCCTACTGCCATCTCTTTGGTTATTGCAAAACAATGTAGTAAGCTCATATCCAAAAACCAGGAAATTTGTTTTCTTGATGATACACCCTAAAGGAAAGAAGAAGACAGTGGCCACGACCTCCACACAGGGCCCCTCCACACGACAATTACAGATGGACAAGGTCATGGACGAGTACGATGACATCTTCACCTCCCCCGTGTTGTACCTCTGAGATAGTAGTAGGTTAGCTACCAATGCCAAAGCATCTAAAATAATTGTTTTGTGGTTTTTGGTTTTAGTTTTCGAAGACCAATGAATGAAGATAGATGTAGAATTGAAATACTTAATCCTTTGTGTTATATTAATATCTCAGCAAAGGGCTGTTATAAAGCTTTACACAGTGATATAGATCAAAAATAGTGGTGAGAAGAAGATAGAAAATAATATGATTATCACACCTTCCAGACTGTAAAATAGAAAAATCATAAGTGTGAAAACATTCTAAACTACTTTCCAAAGGTTCAAGGCAATATACTTAAGCTTTACACAAGATGTTGATGATTTATTGATTAGAGGGGATTAGCTAAACAAATAGTTCATTAATCCATTCTCTTAATAGATGATCCCTTTAGGAGCTTATATGAATAAATTGAGATACAATTCTTCCTACCTAGATATCTTTATAAAGTCATAATCATATGAAGAAAAACATAATGATTGATAACTAAAAAACTTACACGATAACCCAAACTGTGTAAAACCAAATTCAAAATCCTCTACTTTGTATTAAGGTTCCAGAAAGACTGAGTGCATCAAATGTCTAGAAAAGCTTCCTTCAAAGGTGCAACCAGGTCCAAAGTAGCATGAACAATCAAGACTTTACAAGAAATGAATAATCAACCTCCAACTTCGAACCCATAGCAACTCAAGAAGAGAGTTATTTATACAGTTATGAAACTAAGAATATATCCTAAAACTGATTAAGATATATTTTAGGAAAGGAGAGATCTTCATACAAGAAGATAGGGGCAGCTATTTTAACTACTTCTTGCTATCCATTTTATTCAGGTTATGCTACCTTTGTTGTTTGATATTTTTCCCCTTTAAGCTGCTTGATTGTTTGTATCCTTTGCACTGGTTAATTCCTTCATTTGATCTTTCATCCGATACTCTTTTAAAATCTGTAAATATCTGTTGAGCCTACTGAGTAACCTTTATTGTGTTCCTTTTTACCTTTATTGTGCATTTCAAGTTTTTTTATTGTGTTTTTCAATAATAAATCATTTTAGATTTGTCTTCAAACTGCATGTAGGCTTTTTCTTTGTAAGCCTAGAATATAAATTTTTACCTGCAAAACACAGAAATTGTTAAGAAATCATAGGTGACGAAGGAGGACATCAATGGTTTTATTGAGCTTGAGAGGATATTGGAAGGAGTCCAAAGTGTATCGGAAGGTAAAACCTTGGCTTAATTGGTCACAGAGGCTTCTAGATGGTTTACTGTGAAAACAGGCGAAACAAAGGCAAAATGGTAAATTTTGCGTTTAAACTGAAAAACGACTTTCTTTTTGAAATATGGGGCAAAGTGAAAAGCTGTCATTTTGTCGTTATGTGGGAGGTGGTTTTGGTTTTCTTCGCACTACTTTATGAGGTGCGAGCGGTTTGGGAGAGGTCACCCGAAACAATCTGAGCCTGACACGTAGCAATGGAAGGTCAGTGGAATACCACTTTTCGTATAGGTATTGCTTGGACATAGAGCCTACCCGAAATCACTGATGATCGATATATTTGAATGTATTGGATCAAACGGTGGTCGAGTGAAAAAGCAGTGCAAAGGGACCTAATGACTAATTATGGTAGTTATGGGTTTATTTATGGGTTAAAGCTAAGATTAGCAGGGTTCTTTGTTTAAATCATAAAAACGATTTAACAAAGAAATCTTTCACAAAACATGATATGGCGGACTTGAAATTTTATGAAATTGGGTGGATATATGTCGTCGGGTCTAGTTTCATCGCATATTGCAATTACGGTTTAGCGGAGGAAGGCCTATTGCAAAGGAATGCAATAGGCACCGGACGCGATGTGGAATATAAATCATAGTTAATACCGCATCCAATCCAGGTTCCCATCGCGTATTGGAGATCACAATGGCGGAAGGTGTGGTTTACCTGGGACTTGCGATGAGGGGTGGATGCGATATGGCATTAAATTATGGTATATATTTGATTAAATATATAGTTTTAATAATAAAACTAATGGTTTCAGGGTATTTTATTAAAAGGAGTTAATATATAAGGGAAAGGGAAATTTTAGGGTTTTAATACATTAAGTTAGTGTTAATATAAAATATGAGCGGAAAGGGGAAATAGACTAAGTATAATGCTTTTTATGAGTTATTTTCTTTTCACATATATACATTAATACTTAGGCTAAACAACGTTTTGTGGGTTTTTGAGTAAAAGGGGATTTAGCATGGGTGTTTTACTTTTCCTAGGCAAAAAGGGTTTTAACCTTAAGAAAAGTGATTTTTTGTGGAAAATGGATGAATATGAACTATATGAAGGTCGAAGGGGAAATTAGTAAACATAGGGATGAATGAGGATGAGGGAAGTTAATTAATTGATCTTGTTGACCTTCATTTGCTTTGTGTAATTGCTTCATGGAAATAGAAAAATATAGTAAACATGATAAATGTATTTTTTGTCCAATCATTTGTTATAGATCTTATGAAAATCTAAGATAATACAAATAAACCCAAGAAATAACAAGATCTAAATATAGATAGAAATGCTTCACTTTATTAATATCAAACCCTTAATGTAGGGCAACACCATACATTCACTCCTTAAGGAAGGAGAACACTCCACAAGCCATATGCCTATTCATACAATAATCCTTGACATCTCTCCAAGGGGAGTCTCTAGCCTTTATATAGGCCTCATACATACAATACCATGGGTCGTTACCATGTTTCCCTCAATACCATCTATCTAATACCATGGGCTTATTACATTGTTGCTAACTACTTGTGGTCCCTTACATGATACAAGTTAACCACCTTATTTATTACTATGACCCATCACATTATTACATTATTCCCTTGGGTACCTCCCTTTGTACCCCATATTATCCCCCCTAGGTATACTATATTCCACCCCCTTTAACATATTTCGTACCCGAAACATGGGAAGAACATAAATAACAAGATCTACTCAAAAGAGTAGTCCACTTGTACCATGCACACACATCTAGCCATCCAAGAGAAAGGTGAACCCTCGATCTCATTGGTGCCTCGCTTGCTTGAGATGGAAGTTGACCCTCATGGTTCTTCTGTGTTGATGTGTAGTAGGTGGATCGTCGCTCCTCTCTATCTGTCATGCCGAGGTTGTTGTCCTTGTGGCTAATTTGTTGCCATCTTGTTGGTTATTTTCTTGTGGGGTGATGTGGGTGGTGATATGCTAAAGTTTTAACCCACGGTGTCTTTTTCTTTAATTGACCACTTAATGGAGCCTAATTGGTAGCTAATACATGTTGTGGCATTTTTCATTGTTGCTTATCTTCCAATATTACTTCAACCATTGAGTCCTTATCTGATGTATCTGTACCTGTAACAGTTTTGGCTTCAGCCTCCTTGGAATCTACGTGTTTTTCTTGTACCTCGTTTAATGTTTGTGTTTGGTTGTTGACCATCCTAGGCTCATCATCTAATGTGTAAGTGTCATTAGAGCTTTGTGCTTCTGCCTCCATAGTCTTTTCTTGGGTCTTAATGGAAATATCATGCAACGTAATTTTCTTCTTTTTATACCAGAGCTTAAGGAATTTCTTCTGCACATTAATATTGACAGTACCCACAGGTTCCATCCAAGGATATCCCAAAACAACATCCATGTTATCCATATCTGAAGTATAAAATTCACAATGAAAAACATACTTATCCATAGAAAGCTTCAAATCTTTATAAACTTGAACATCCTCATTATCAACCTATATGTTTTCAATGTGTTTTGCTAGAACTTGCATTTTTTTGCCAAATTAACATTGATAAAATTATACTTGTAACTAGGATTTATAGACACAATGATCTTTCCCTTATGAATCAATCCATGAACCTGCAACAAGGAGATACTAGAAAAAAATAACCCTTTATGTTTCTTGGTTTCCTTCTTTCATGTACCAATAAAATCTTTGCTAGGTTTTGTGGTTTTATCCTTTCTAGTATAAGACCATTCATCCAAAAGTAGTTCTTCTCTTACATCAGTGCTACATAACCTCAAAAACTCACTGTCAAGTGATTGCCACCATATAGCGACGTCATTTCTAAAATAAGACCCTATTTTGTCCTTCCAACACCCTCGATAGGCTAACTTATGATATGCTATAAAATTTTCGATAGAATTCCAATCATCTTGTCCTTTAAAAAACTTACTGTTATAAGCCATGAAGAGGGTTTGTAAAAAAAATCGCTTACTTGGCGAAAATTTGAAATGGCCACAATTCCATCAATATTGCTCAGAATCCATATTACGACCTATTTTTGGAAATTGAACAACCATTTCACATCTTCCCATGTGGTAGAAATCCTGATCTAGGCACTGGAATTTTAGATCCGCACTGCAACTGTCCCACCATCACAAAAAATTCTAAAAAAGGAGTTGATTTTAAATCGACGATGTCTCCCTCATCTGAACTCCAATTCGACTGAATTCTTTTTTGAACTTGGGTATTTTTTTTCACAAAAAATCTAGATCTGCAATTAGATTCTTCAGATTTTACATCAGAACATATAGATCAGCTCCACAAATGCACCGCCCCGAAAAAATGTCTGCACCCAATGGATTTTTAAATCGACACTATCTCCCCCATCTGAAATCCAATTCGGCCGATTTTGTTTTTTGAACTTGGGTTTTGTTTCACAAACAATCTAGATCTACAATTATATTTTGTAGATTTTGTACCATAATGTACAAAGCTTATCTACAAACTCGTCGCCCTGAAAAAATGTCTGCAATGGCACTGATTTTTAAATCAGCAAGATCTCCTTCATCCGGACTCCAATTCGATTTTTTTTTTTCAAATTGAGTATTTTTTTGTCAACAACTCAGATCTACAATTAGATTCTATAGATTTTGCACCACAAAATACAGATATGATCTTCAAACTCGCCACCCAAAAATTCTTGTATATATTATATATATATATATATATATATATATATATATATATTATAACTGCTTTGCCCAAGAAAGTGCTCTAATACCACTTGTTATAGATCTGATATGAAAAGATAAAATAATACAAATAAACCTAGGAAATAACCAGATTGAATATAGATAGAAATGCTTCACTTTATTAATATCAAACCCTTAAGGTAGGGAAACACCATACATTCACTCCTTCAGGAAGGAGAACACTCCACAAGCCATATGTCTGTTCATACAATAATCCTTGACATCTCTCAATGGGGAGTCTCTAGCCTCTATATAGGCCTCATACATACAATACCATTGGTCATTACCATGGTTCCCTCAATACTATTTATCTAATACCATGGGCTTATTACATTATTGCTAACTACTTGTGGTCCCTTACATGATACGGGTTAACCACCATATTTATTACTATGGCCCATCCCATTATTATATTGTTCCCTTGGGTACCACCGTTTGTACCCCATATTGTGCCCTCTAGGTATACTACATCAGTCATCATACTTCTACAACCTTTCTCTACTTACCCTTTGCTTATCCTATCATTTTTTCTTCACTTATGGGTGCATTTAAGCTAGCAAACCCTTTTCCTTGCTTCTTATTTTTACAAAAGCAAACTATCTAACTCTAACCTTATAACATCCAAGGGTTTAGATTAAACTGATGAGCACCTTATATTCTCTACTTAGCTACTGATCTGCCAAGGTTAAACAGTTTGGCCAAATCTTTATTCTCTAAATATAACATCAAATTTAAAGCATGAAGCAAGCAAGATTAAATAGTTTGACTGTCATGGGTTGTGGCATTTATGACAAGCTATACACAACCATTATTTTGCAGAAAAAATAGTAGTGGAATTTAAACTTGCTCACTTTCAGAGTTATTTGTTTTATTTTCTTTCTAACCTAACATTTTCTTTTTGTTTTGATTTTTTAGGACATCTAACCTAACATTTTCTTTGATATGGACATCATCATCTAGATATTTTTCAAAAACATTTTATTCACTATTATTATGTCCATATCCTAACTTAACATTTTTTCAAATATTCTATCTTATCAAAACCAAAAAATGCTACAACATTGGCTCCAACTGGGGACTGCTTTCTCCTATAGAATGCAGAGAACCTGGAGATCCATGTGCCTTCTCCTCGGGCTATGGAGTCCATGCTATAAGAAAAATCATACTGACATCTTGAAAAGTAAAAGAAAACCAGGGTATTTACAATGAAAACTATTTCAACTTCTTAGTATTGAAAGTAATGTTTGAGAAACCTTCCATTTACAGGGTAATTGGAATATATCCCCTCAAGATCCTGTAGCACAAAAGTGTTGTTAACCTTCACTTCAACAATTGTTAAATTTCCAAACCATAGGTTGTCAAATTTTGTTATGCTTCCCTTTCTCTTCTCTCTTGGTATCCCATCTTAGAACTATATCACCTTCCTTAAAGTCCCTCCCTAGATTTTCTGTCAAACAGGGTCTTCATCTTATTCTGATATTTCATCAATTTGTATTGAACTTCATCTCTGTTTTCATTAAGTTTAATAATCTGATTTATGCTTCTTGAAAAATCATCAGGTTCATCTGTTAAATCCTGCAGGAATTTTAAAAAAGGGAAGGCCAAATTGGTAGGGAAAATTGCATCTTTCCCATAGACTAATTGAAATGGAGATTTTCTAGTTGATCTCTTTGAAGTAATTCTATTTGTCCATACTGCATAAATCAAATGTGAATCTCAGATCTTCTTATCATCAGCTAGAGTCTTTTTTATTACCTTTTCCTGACCTTTGTTTGATGACTCTGCAAGGCCATTACCTTGAGGGTAGTATGGAGTTGAATGATGTAAAAAAAATCTAATATTTCTGCAAAAGTCAATCATTTTAACACTAGAAAAAGCTGTTGTATTATCAATGACAATTTGAATTGGGCAACCAAATCTAGATAAGATATTCTCCTGAATAAACTTAATTACTACTGAATCATTAGCATTTCTGACTCGAATTACTTCCATCCATTTAGTAAAGTAGTATGTTGCAATGAGGATCCATCTGTGCTGATTACTTGAAGTGGGGTGAATATATCCAACAAAAGCTAATCCCCATTGAGAAAAAGGTGTTGAAACTATTGATGGAACAAGTGGAAGAGCTGCTAATTTTTGTTTACCAACAAACATTTGACAAGGAACACAACCTCTGACCTTTGCCCCTACTTGTAAGAACAATGTGGGCCAATGAAATCCCCTCGTCAGAATCTTGTATGTTGTTGCTCTCCAAGCATAATGTCCCCTACAAAATCCTATATGAAACTGATCCATGATTCCTTCAGTTTCTGATTTTGTTAAACATAATAACAAAATATTCAGTGGATCTTTCTAGTATACATTTGCATTTATAATGCAGTAGTTGACTGATTTTAACTTAAGGGTTTTACACTAGGTTTTGGAGAATGATGCAGGACACTCAAAATGGATCAAGAAATTTACAATATCTTGATATGAGTTTGACAACAAGAATTTTCATAAATGTGTATAGGAATGATATGCTCTGAAGGTAGAGATTCTTATGGATTATCCCCTTTAGGATGAAGAGAAGGTTCTTGTGGATTCTCCCCTTCTGCAAGGATAGAAGGTTCTTGAGGACTCTTCCCCTGTGCAAGGATAGAAGGTTCTTGTGTATTCTTCCCTTGTATTTCTAAAACAAAATTGATTCCAAGTACTTTGCAGTTGGATTCAGCTAGAAGCTTGGCTAATCCTTGGCCTTTTACTAGCTTGGTAGTCTTGATAGTTAGATCAAACATCAGAATTCCAGTGATCCATCTACCTCTTTTCCCATCAGTTTCTGGTTGGGTTAGGAGAATTTTCATAGCTATTATGAAACTAGCTCAAGAAAAGATAGAAAATATAGATCAATGCCTTAGAATTCAGCCTCTTTGAGGGGGCAACCTCCTTTACATTACATAAATGAACAATTCTTGGATGATTCAAATGACAAAACCTCCTTTCTATATATAGGAGTCTAAGGAGTCACAATATAACCCAGCGACCTAACAATAATAATATAAAGCCACAAAAATAACAATAGAGGGATTCTATGGGGCACAGTAATAACAATATGGGGGCAATAGGGGCACAACAATATTAATAAGGGGTATAACTACAATAGTAATGGGGTAATCACTAGTATTATAGGGACCCGACATGCCCCTCTCCTTCAAAAAAGTGTTGTCCTCAACGCTTGAGTAGTTCTGGATACTTCTGCATAAAATTCTCATCCTCCCATGTGGAATCTTCAGCGGATAAGTTCTTCCACTTGATAAGATACTCTGAAATTGATCGATTTCGTAGCTGCCGAGTTCTTGTTTCTGTGACTGCTTCCGGTTCCCATATAATTTTTCCTTCCTCGTCAAGTTCTGGCAATATTGTTTGAACTGGGAGCTTGTCGCCTATAACCTTCTTTAAACATGAAACATGGAAAACTGGGTGCAATTGAGAAGCTGCAGGAAGCTCTAATTTGTATGCCATGGTACCAATGTTTTTCAACACCTTGTACGGACCATAATACTTTGGTGATAATTTATTATCCTTCTTAGCTTGCTTGAGGGACATTTGCTTATATGGTTGTAGCCGTAGGAATACCCAATCGCCTGCATCAAAACTTCTTTCACTCTGATGTTGATCTTCCTGTTGTTTCATTCTTCTGTGCCAACACGAGGTTATCCTTTAAGAGTTGGAGGACTTGTTGTTGATGTTCGATGTGATGTTCCACTACTTGAACCTTATAATTTTCTCTCAAATATGATGTGATGGATGGTGGCTGATACCCATAAAGTACCATAAATGGGGTCATTTTTGTTGTTGTATGGAAGGAAGTGTTATACCACCATTCAGCTAGAGGCAACCATTTGACCCATTGTGTCTGTTTATCAGATAGAAAGCAACGAAGATATCCTTCCAAACATTTGTTTACTATCTCAGTTTGCCCATCAGATTGAGGATGATAAGATGAGCTATGAGCTAACTGAGTACCAAGACAAGAAAATAATTCTATCCAAAAATTTCAGTGAAAATGGGATCTCTGTCACTTACAATAATCTTTGGGTTTCCATGTAGCTTTTGAATTGTTTCCATAAATGCAGTAGAAACTGTACTAGCTTTAAATGGATGGGATAATGCACAAAAGTGTGCATACTTGGTAAGTCTATCAACTACCACCATGATGACACTCTTTCCCTCAGATTTGGGTAAACCTGTGATGAAATCCATTGAAACGTCGTCCCAATGTTGGCTTGGAATGGATAAAGGTTGTAATAGACCCGTGTCTTAATTGTTTCAACTTTATTTTGTTGGCAAACCAAACATTTCGCCACAAACTTTTGAATATCTTATTTAAGGCCATCCTAGAAAAAATCCTTCTTAACCCTGTGGTAAGTTTTTAAAAACCCTCAGTGCCCTCCTAAGGGAGAAGTGTGCAATTCCATAAGAATCTTTTGTTTTAGCTGGGAATTCTTACAGAGGTATAAGCGATTTTTGTACCATAACCAATCATTTTTCCAGCTAAATGTATCCAACATACTGGAATCTTGTTGTAACTTTCGAATAAGTGCCCACACTTCTTCATCATTCTTCCATTCCTCCCCTGCTTCGTTTATCCAATCTGGTTGGATAATAGAAATGGCGCACAATAATGCTTCCACATCCTCATCCTTTCTTGAGAGTGCATGTGCCACCACATTTTGCTTCCCTTTTTGTAGATGATTTCAAAGTCATAAGTCAACATCTTTGTGACCCACTTTTGTTTCTCTTCAGAGGATAATCTTTGTTCTAAAAAGTATTTAAGGCTATCATGATCCGTTTTTACCTTGAAGTGTCTTCCCATTAGGTAGGTCACCATTTTCTTAAGTGCATGGAGTATTGCCAACATTTCCTTCTCATAAATAGCTTTGTGTAAAAAATTTCCCTTGATTGGACGAATTTCAAAAGCAATGGGTCTTTCAACTTGCATTAAAACAACACCAATTCCATTTCCTGAAGCATCACATTCCATAATAAAGGTAATTGTGAAGTCTAGTGTAGCTAAGACAGGTGCTTGGTACATTGCCTCTTTAAGGTGTTCAGAGGCCTTTGTTGCTTCTGGAGTCCATGAAAATGCATCTTTCTTCAATAGTGTTGTTAGAGGTGCTGCTATTCTCCCATAATTCTTAACAAACTTGCGATAATACCCTGTCAACCCGACAAATCCTCACATATGCTTTATGGATGTGGGGGTTCTCTATTCCTTAATGGCTTTAATTTTTCTAGGGTCTACCTTAACTCCTTCATCAGATACAATATGACCTAGATATTCCACCTCTTGTACTCCAAAGAAACATTTGGATCTTTTTGCATATAATTGTTTTTCCTCTAAT
>APFE031414116.1:2127-29968 GCA_000404065.3 Pinus taeda | reverse complement strand
GTTCAATATGCATGCAAAGCCTTGAGTAGCAAGGCAACTGATGGAGACTTGGTGGTTGAGAGGGAGGGTATATTACCTCTCAACATGCAGAGCCAGAAGAAGTCTTAGACGATTGTGGAGGAGCCATGATTAGTGTAGCAGCTTCAGGAGGTTGTGGAGCAGCCACAACAGGGGAAGCTGAGTGGAGATAAAGTAGAGACATATACTCATGCAGAGACCTCCAGTAGGGGGAAACTTCGAGCTAGGTGGGCTAAGGGATCACATGCAGCCATACCTCCAGGTAGGAGGTGGGGTGATATAGAGTAATCGTCCCAAGGAGGAGGGGCAGGATCCTTGAGGTACCCAACCTCTTGGATGAGACCTTGCTACAGGAGCCCCGATGTGGAGTAGCAGGAACTGACTGATTGGGTAGACACAAATGTGGATGGAGCGGCAGAGAGAGTGATAGTGCAGGGAATCCTGGGACAACGCATAGCTAGCAAGCTGCAGCAATGCGAGAGGCACAAGTGTTTTGCACAATGCTAGGTGGCACAGAGAGGCGTGCAATGGTGTGAGATGCATGGAGATGTTGCAGTAGCACAGACATCAGAGAGGGAGCACTTGTCAACAACAGGTAGAGCTTTAGCATCAGAGTATGTTCCTAGCCCAACAGAGTGATCAATTGAGAGTGTTTTTGTTCCAAGTTGTTGGAGCAAGTGGACCGAGTAGATGTGTTGCATGCAGAACATTCTAGAGTTACAGAATCGGGTTCGAGAGAAAGCCTTTCTTGTTCAGAGGAAGTGTTGAAAAATGTGCAACAAGCAATGTTAAATTTAGATGTGCTAAAAATAGACTTGCTAAAAATAACATGTCTAAAAATAGAAGTTTGGCCAGTGAGGTCATTTGCCACATTGGGTGAGAGGTGAAACTGCTAAAAAAAATAGAAAGTTCTAAAAATAGCTTTTATGGGTCCCTACCTATTTATAGCAGTCCCTAGTCTATCTATAGGAAATAAAATTAATTTTGTTCTTAACAATAGTTGGAAATATTAATTAATTAATTCAGTTGTGTTAATTAATTAAGGAAATTCGAATTTGAAGTCTTTGTGAGCATGCACATGAGAGTTGTCCCACTGATTGAGGGAATAAGTATGAGTTCTATAATGAGAGAATCAGTTGACTTAGTTCAAACTAGTCAAGTCCAGTTAGATTATTTTAACAAGTTATTAAAATAATAAAATATAGTTTGTTAATGCTTGCATGCATGTGACAACTATTATTTTAGATAACTGAGAATTCATTCATGGATAACTGTTGCATGTCAGTTCTGTCAGAGACCCAGCTGAGATCATATGTGGGACAATGTACTATCAAGTGCTAGGATATTTCTAGTAAGTATTCCTATCATAAGAAATGCATCTATTTTCTCTATGACTACATAGTTGGACCTGAGGTGACAGCAGGTATGATCAGGCCAACTTGCAGCCTATATAATGAGGCCTTGGTAGTCCATGATTTTCATCTTCTGATTGAAGATCATCAGCGTACAAAGAGAGCAGGATAGCTTGAGAGCTGATTCTTTTTGTATTGTGAAGAGGATTTCCACTTGATTGATAATACATGGTTGGGGTTTTATGTTGGTGCTTTCCCCTTGATATATCTTGTTTTTTGTGTGATCATTTCTCTTGATCAGTTATGCATGTTTCTACTTGATGTTGCTCATGAATTCGATTATGTTTTTGCTTAATGTTTTGTAGAAGTAGAACAAGTATTATGCTTTAGGACATTGCATATGTCGATTTGTTCTACAGGTGGAATTTTCTACACAAATTAGGAAGTCATCTTCTCATTCTTGGAGAAAACCTGCAACATTGGTCTTGTAATTCAAACCTCTTGCACAAACTTCGAATTCTCTTCTCTTCTATTGCGATTCTTGCTCTGATACCATGTAGAAATTCCTTGTAGATTCAAACTGCTTATGTAATATGCTAAAACAAAAGACTTAAATCTACTCTAATCATCAGCGGAAACAATTAATCAATCAAAAAATCACAACATAAACATGAGACAAGATCCAATCACATATGCTCAAAGATTTATCTAAGGGGAAAGCTTGTTGCTCAAAACCCCTTCCTAGTTGTATTGCATTAGATCATAAAATAAAGAAGAATTACAATGTTTTTTCAAGCCTAAACAATCTCTACACAATTATAATCTATCTCACTGCCTCATAAGCTGACTCTAGCCAATACTTAGCCAATTTTGTTTCCTTCCAAGGTCATATTTCCTTGTATTGTTTCTCAAGGAATTAGCCCCCAATTAATTAGGGAAATCCTCATCCCATATTGCACAATCCCAATAGGTCTTTCTCTGACTGCATGCACCACCTTTACAACTCAGAAAATTATACAATTGATAGTACATTGCCCTTGAACGCCAATCTCAACTAGATAACTCGAATTTCAGGCACGCATGAGTTAATTATGGTTGATGCATGCACGAGTTAATTATGGTTGATTTATCAGTTAACTAGTTGGACATTGAAGCTCACCCCACTGCTAGACCTCCTACTAGTTCCTCCAACATTTGGAACTAGTTTAACTGACTTTAAATCAGTTTAACTGAATTAAATTATCACAACTCAAATTAAACTCACCCTACGCTCCTAAAAATTAGGAACCACTCTACATGACTCAAGTTAGGCCCTCAACTTCAAATAACTAAGCCAACTAAGTGAAATTAACTTAGTTAACTCATTCTTGTTGTCATGTGATGTGGAATTAAATTTTTCTCCTAATTTAATTCAAGAGGAAATTAAATCAATATTTTCTTGTTTCATTTTTCAACAAAAGTTTCGTAAACAACCTTTCTGAATTTTACTCTACATTTGCATGAAATGTGAGATTTGTTTTCAAAAAAATGTAGATCAATAAATAGTAAATGGTAAAGTAATGTTTATTATTAGAAATATAATATTGCAAAAATAAACCAGAAGCACGATTCAAGAAGTCAAGATATCTGCAAAAAAGCAAGCAAACAAAGATAAAATTAAATTCAAAATCGAAAAGAGAAAAATATGAAATCTAAATCTTCTATTAATAGATTATTTTTAATAAATTGACTAACATTCATTATTATCATCTCATTCACTATTTAGAATAAATTAAATGTTAGATTTAAATACCTTCACCAATAATCTTGATATTATCATCTCGTTCACTATTTACAATAAACTCAATGTTAAATTTAAATACCTTCACCAATAATCTTACACTAAGAAGTAAAGATATTAGCAAGAAGCAGACAAACCAAGATATGGTAAAATTAAAAATTCTACCAAAGAAGAATAGTGATGATGTTTCAGAATTTTTATTAATAAATTTTTATTTATTTTACAGTAGCAACCAAATCTTTAAACAACATTGACATTAAATATATTTAAAGAAAAATCTCTATGAAAATAAAAAGTAAGTATTGATAGATCATCTTATTTCAAGCCAAGAGTAGAATGAAATTTTAAAATAATATATATATATATTATATTATATTAATTTTTGATAGATGTGCCAACCTACAACAAAAGTGAAAAAAAAAATTTAAGAATAATCAACCCATTTAATATTTGCACTTACAATCCTTAAATTAATTGCGTAAAACCTATACATCATCATATTTGAAATGGAATCCAATGATTAAAACATAAATCATATATACCAATAAAGCTCATGGGCTTTAGCAACTAATATACATTATAGATTTGAAATTCAATTAGAAAAATACTATTATCATGAAACGCAATGTATGACCCATGTTTTGGTGTTGTGCCGGAAAGGCTTAACTGATATACATTATTGTCGTCGTCATCTGACGTTAGATTTGAAATTCATATAGAAAAATTTTATTATCATGAAATCAAGCAATGTATGAACTATGTTTTGGTGGTGTGCAGAAATATTTATTTTTATTAATATTCACAATTCTTAATCAAAGTCGCTATTTGAATTTTTTATATTAATATATAGCTTTTATATAAAAAAATTCAAATTTTAAATTTGGCAAAACATATTTGGTTATTTTTACATGTGAAAAATTCATCTGAATTTTATTACTTTAAATAAGTTATATTAGAGAAGAATACCATGGGTTTTTATTTAAAGTCAAAATATTCTTTCTTTTTCTTTTCTTTTCTTCTTCTTTTTTTCTTTTTGCATTTTTTCAGAAGGGTGGACCCCTGGGAGGAAGCTCGAATATGTCAACATCCATCACATCATGATGCATCATAGTTGCGTCATCAGACGACAACCTTTTGCATGTCATTCGCATTTTGAACCCGGGTGGGGAGGTTAATAATGGCACTCCCAAACACTCGGGCTAGAGTCAAAATATTCACTTAACAAAAAAATCATAAATTGATTAATTTACCACCAATAGTAAATTCACTAATTTATCATTACCTTATATTAATTTTTTTCCAATATCATGGGATCTCATAAACGTAGAGCTAAAAAACCAATGATAACTTGAGTAAGCTAAGTTTCCCTTAACTACCCAAAAAAAAAATTAATAATAATAATAATAATAACAATAATAATAAAATTATTTATTTTAATTTTAATTTTTACATTGCATACCTTACACATCTCTACCATAATCAATTACTTATTTTTAAGTTATTTAATTATATAAATTTTACATTACATTATGTCACATTTCTACTATAAATAAGCCCCAGGGGATAGTTCAGTTGGTCGATTTCTTGTTGCTAAGTACCTCGCTTATCAGGAGGTCATGAGGCTATTGCTAAGTACCTCACTTATCAGACGTCACAGGGTGCCTTGCTAGTTTGGCCGATGGGTAGATCCCTTCGAGTTTGTAACGCCCTCCAGGGTAAATGTTCATAAAAAAACATAATAGGAACAGAAATACAATAAACATATCAGCCATCAAAATCCATATATACATTAGTGCATTTGCACATGAAAATCAAAAGAATGAATTTTTCATATAATGCAATAAACCAACCGGTGATGGGACTACCACATTCCACCCGGGCATAGACTGGTTGAGCCAAGTCTCTCTTCAGCCAATCACCCCCGTGCCATATTCCAAGTATGAATGTGGAACTCATATAACACATCAAAGAACACCAATCAATGTGGATTCCACCGGAGTTCTTCGCCTACACCGTGAGGAATTTGAGTGCCTCCTAGTCTCTCAGGCTTTACCGTGCATCCGCAATCTGATCTAGGGATCACTAGGCCCTACACCGAGACATACTCTCCAGGATTTACCGTGCATTCTGTCCTGGAATCACTAGGCCCAACGAAGAGAAAATCCACCTCTTGGCTTTACCTATATCCCACCATTCAATGGCAAGGATTCCTAGGCCCACCGAGGCACACAATCTGGCTTTACCGCAACCCACAGTCCGGTTCAGGGGTTACTAGGCTAGTGGCTTCATGCATCCTCAGTCTGGTTCAAGGACCACTACCACCATGTGTTTGTCAATTTGGAGATCCACCCCACTCAGCTTCGAATCCAATCCAGTCAGCCCCCACAAAACGCATGAGAGAACCCATCTCATCAAAGCTATCAGGAAATGGCAAGGCTAGGCTAAAAATACTATCACACCTGGCAAAACCCATGCCATGGTAGAAAATAGACACATGCAATCCCATGCATGCCAAATCTAGCAAGGAAAATACACATGCAAGTTGATACCTGCAATGAAGCCTGTCGTAGTCGCTTGATCCTGCCTTTCCCTACTTGATCCTTGCTTCCTCTTGCCGTCTTTGCTTTTTTTGCGCCAATGCCAAAGTGCTCCAAGAAAACTCTAAGTGTCCAAGAGTATGTGAAAGAGAGAGAATAATGAGAGAGCTCCAAATCTAAACTGACCAAGTCTTTCCCACTGATCTTCATAAGTCTTTTTATTAATGAGGCCTCTATTTTCTTCATTTTCCATTATTTTCCTTTAATTTCCTCCTCACATGCAAAATGTGACCTTTCACCTTCCTTTTCTCCTAATTTCCATTGATTTCATAAATAAATGTGCCAAAATACTTTTTTTCCTCTTTAATACCTTAGCCATTGCCTTTGTCAATTTCTTTAGCCATAAACAACCAAATGAATACACACTAGGATCTCTTGCCCACCATTCAACTTGGAATATGTGTCCCATCATTTGTGGTATTTATATATTTTTACATGGAATTTTCACCAGGGTTGTTACGGAGTTGATCTACCTAGATTTTCCTGTGGATGTAGCAACGAGTCACCCTTAAAAGAAATTTCTACCATAAATAACTAGCCTAGATCCATCTTAATTGTGGATCTACCAAGGGTTGAGAGGGACCAAATATCTTTTCACTTTAAAAGAGGTTTTGATCCAGGTGGATATTGGTGGCCACCTGCCAAGTCCACTTGGACCCCCACCATTGTTTCTTTCAGCTTTTCAGTTTCCATAATTGTAGCACAATTTTACTATTTTTAGCAATTTTTCGGATCCTGAACTTTCGAAGTCGTTTTGAGGCCCTAAACAATGTTTTTTGGGAAAATTGGGAGAAACATGGGGCCATGGACTGATGTTTATCTTCCCAAAGTTGTGGTTCTCGGATAGATATTTCTAATGAGATATTGTGTGCGTCAAAGGAGATCGTATGCCAAAGTTATGACCCCAAGAAGTTGATGTGCCAATTTACCCAAACGAGGCCCACAATTTGGCATTTCATCTTTTAGGGTTATGTTTTTGGATGTTTAGGGTTTTCCATTGTTTCTCAACAGTAAATAGGCCTTTGAGCCTCATTGTAACACAGTTCAAAGGCATGTAGCCGCCACATCTCTTCTCAAAGATAAACTACCATCGCCCTAGCTAGTTTATTTCCATTTCTGTTTGTAAGCATATTTCAATATTTTACAGTAATGAAATGAAGTATTATTTATGATGCATCTCTATATGTATGGTTATATCTGTAATTTGTTGCGTTCTTGTTTAAATTCGGATCAATGGTATCAAAGCGGTATGCTCTTTCTCTGTCTTTCTTTGCATGTCCCCAACGAGGTCAGGATATAAGGAGTTAGGGCTTGAATTGATCGAACCTTTGCAAGACCAGCCTTGCAAATCCCGATGGCCTCCCATGGTGAATGAAAAGAAAGACAAGGGGGTAGGAGATCCTATCAGAATCTTGCTCGAAGAGGCCCTCGAGCGACAAAGGAACGCGATGATGGACAACTTTGCCTAGATCCTTCAGCAGCTACCCAGGGGCGACACATCTACTTCTAGCAGCTACTCTGGAAGCGCCACACCCTTTAAGGTACAATTTAACTTTAACATTCCCATATTTGAGAGTCAGATAGATGCAGATGTCGTAGATAAATGGTTAAATCTGCTAGAATGGTACTTTTCTGTTCATGATTTTTCCGACCGGGAAAGGATTACTTTTGCTCTTCTCAAAGCCACCCCCCACGTCAAGGACTGGTGGGAAACCTACTGCGAGCAGAAGGATGGAAGTACAGCCTCACTATTTTTAGTTGCACCCACTTGGAATTCATTCCAGACTGCCATCAAGGAGAAGTATTACCCTGTCAGAAGCTATGAGGATCAATACATAAAGTGGACCACGCTGCGGCAGGGAAGGGACCAAGACGTGCTGGAGTTTACCAATATTTTCCATACCCTTTACACAAAGTTGGGTATCAAGGATTCGGAGCAGCATTTGGTACTCAAATACCACGGCTACCTACATAGGTACATCCAGGAAGAAATAGAATTCCTCAACATCTCCTCACTTGGCATGGCATACCGATATGCCGTCAAGATCGACCAAAAGTTTAAACAGGAGAAGCGAGACTTTGGATCTGTGAATCCGAAGTAAGGGAAAGGTGACCCCAAACCGCAGAACAAAGGACAAATCCAAGACAGGGCGACCCTAGACAACTCACCAAAGCTGCAAGCAAATAAAAGCGCCACGAAGCTGAAAAGGGACACGAGAAAGTGGTGTGAGTTCCATAAGAGCTCCACTCACAACACAAGTGAGTGTCGGGCAAAGAAATCACTAGTAGTCGAGCTAAAGGTTTTAGAATCAAATGCATGTTCCGACTCCAAGTCAAAACCCGACAAGGGGAATGACAAATAGAAGTAGATTGTCGATGTGGAGCCCAATGCCACCGTTGCCACCACGAAGATCCAGAAGGAGGAACCTGAAGATCCAGAGGAGGAGGAGTGTCTCTTCCACTCCCAGATGTGGGTAAAGGGCTCCCCACTACAATTCATTGTCGACAACAGGAGCCAAAAGAACCTCATTTCGGTAGAGCCACAACACATCCACAATCGTACACCATCGGGTGGCTTCACTAACGACGGGATCTTCGCGTGAGCCAGCAGTGTCGCTTTCCATACAACATCAAGCCCTTCATGGATGAGGTATTGTGTGACGTTGCTCCCTTTGATGTTTGTGATGTATCATTAAGACGACCATACTTGTGGAAGCAACATGTTGTGTATGAATCAAGGCCTTGTGTCATTATTGTTACTTTAGGAAATAAGTTGTACAGGATATGGGAGGTAGCACCGCCTACCGCCATCTCTTTGATTATTGCAAAACAATGTAGCAAGCTCATTTCCAAAACTAGGAAATTTGTTTTCCTAATGATACATCCTCAAGGAATGAAGAATATTGTGGCCACGACCTCCATATAGGGCCCCTCCGCACAAAAACTACAAATGGACAAGGTTGTGGAGGATTACGAGGACATCTTCACCTCCCCCGCAGGGGTTCCTCTGCATTGTCAAGTCAAGCACTCCATCGATCTGACCCCAGGTGCGCCACTGCCCAATGGACCAATCTATCGGTGCTCTGTTTTAGATGCTATGTTTTGGAGAATGGTGAAATCAAGAGGCAGATTCAGGTGCTACTACAGAAATTTCACATCCGTTCGAGTTCGTCGCCCTGTGGGAGCCCAATCGTGTTGATACAGAAGAAGGATGGGACTTGGAGACTCTGTATTGACTATCGGGAGTTGAACAAGATCACTGTCCATAATAGGTACCCGATCCCATGGATTGATGACCTCCTGAACCAATTGAAGGGGGCAAAATATTTTAGCAAGATCGATTCGAAGTCAGGATATCACCATGTACCAATCAAACCCTCCGATGTGTGGAGGACTATCTTCAAAGCCAAGGATGGCCTTTTCAAATGGTTGGTTATGCTTTTTGGATTGACGAATGCTCCTGCAACCTTCATGAGGTTAATGGATGACATCTTGCGGCCATTCACCAACTTATTTGTAGTGGTATACTTGGATGACATACTGATCTTCAGCCAGAGTTGGAAAGAGCACCTCCTCCACATCCGACAGGTTCTCCAAACACTGTGGAAACACAAGTTATGTGCCAATTTCGAGAAATGCACTTTTGGCATGACCCAAGTTCAATATCTGGGATACATTATTAATGAAGGGGGGTGCATGTGGATTTAACCAAGATCCAAGTCATTCGGTATTGGCCATCTCCAACCACTCTGACAGAGCTCCGCAGCTTTCTAGGTCTTGCCAATTTCTACCGCAGGTTCGTGTTGGGATTTTCTCATATCACTTGGCCCTTGAGTCAAGTCACCGAGGGAGGAGTGAAAGAAAAAAAAAATTGGTCTAAATTTCAATAAAAGACATTCAAAGAGTTGAAAGATTGCCTCTGCTCAACACCAGTGCTCACATTACCATACTTGCAACAACCATTTGAGGTCGAGACAGATGCCTCTGACTATGCTATCGGGGCAATGCTTACTCAACACAGGCATCCAGTGGCATATCATAGTGAAACACTTTCAGACACAGTCTGGAAGTATCCCACTTATCCAATAATGTTGCATATTGCCTCAGTCGACCACCGATCGTGGCATTAACCACCATGCTCAACGCTTGTGGTCACGAGACTTCTGATTGGCTGCTTCTTTACAAAAGCGACCCAGAATTGAGCCACACATACCAGAAACTCTTGGAGGGGCAGTGTGTTCCAGATTTTCACCTCCAGGATGCCCTATTATGCCACCTGGGTCACCTTTGTGTTCCTTTAAGCGAGCGTGCCAAGATGATTTGGGAAGCACTCTACCGTCGGGCTGTTGGGCATTTCGGGGTCAAGAAAATGGTGGTAGTACTGCAGAAGTATTTCTATTGGCCGAATCTTCGACAGGATGTCGGGAAGTATATCAGATAATGCACTGCTTGCGCCATTACCAAACCGACCATCAAGAAGGAAGGCCTCTATACCTCGTTGCCTACCCCTAGTTGACCTTGTGAATCCATCTCCATGGATTACATGTCGGGCCTTCCTTCTACTAAGCATGGAAACGACTGTGTTTTTGTGGTCATCGACAGGTTCTCGAAGATGGCCATTATGGCGCCCTGCAAGAAGATTATCACAGCAGAAGCCACTGCTAAACTCTTATTTGAATGAGTGTGGGTACACTTTGGGATCCCACAGTGTATCATCTTAGATCGGGATAGCAAGTTTCTCAGTACATTTTGGTCCAGTCTCTGGTCGATGCTAGACACCAAACTCACTAAGTCCATAGCCTTCCATCCTCAAATTGATGACCAGATAGAAGTTGTCAACATGATGATCGTACACATTCTGCGCATGTACAACTCAAAGTATCCACGCACATGGGATGAGAGCCTTCCCTATGTTCAGCACGGCTACAACCGAGCTCTCCACAGCTCGACTGGACACAACACTTTTCAGGTGGACTTGGGATTCCAACCACTATGTCCCATTGATGTGGCCATGCCATTTGCAGCTACCCACACACATTCGGCTCATATCCGGTCCGAAACAGATAAGGCAAATAGCTTCATTGAGCACATCCAACATATTCGCCAGCAAGTCTGCGACATTATGGAGAAATCAAATGCCAAGTACAAGCATCGACATGATCAACATCGGGTGCCACACAAGTTTCAGGTGGGCGACAAAGTCTAGTTGCATTTGTAAAAGGAACGCCTTACCGGAGCCTATCGGAAACTTAGACCACTCTGATATGGTCCTTACACCATTACCAAGGTTGTAGAGACAATGCATTTGAGCTCAGCGTTCCCCCATTCCTTGGCCTGCACCTAGTGTTCAATGTGGACCGCTTTCGGCCATACTTTCCACCATTACTAGACACATTCGACATTGCATAACAACTCACACCCATAGAGTTAAATCCAAATTGCATGGAACAAGCTGTAACTGATCGAATCATGGACACAGAGATCAAGCACACTCGCCAGGAGAATATCCAACTGTACCGAGTTGTCAAAGCAGGCCAACTCCTTCAGTAGGGCAAGTGGCTTACCAGGGACCAAGTTCAGTAGAAGTTTCCTCATCTCATGGAGGAACTCAATGCAATGGGGACCATTACCTCCTAAGGGGGGAGGAATGATCCAGGTTGATATTGGTGGCCACCCGCTAAGTCCACTTGGATCCCCATCATTGTTTCTTTCAGCTTTTCAGTTTCCTTAATTGTAGCATACTTTACTATTTTTAGCAGTTTTTCGAGTCCTGAACTTTCAGAGCCATTTTGAGGCCATAAATGACGTTTTTTTGGGAAAATTGGGAGCAACATAAATTGATGTTGCTATTCCCAAAGTTGTAGTTCTTAGATAGATATTTCTAACAATATATTGTGCGCGTTAAGCGGAGATCGTATGCCAAAGTTACGACCCTGGGAAGTTGATGTACCAATTTACCCAAACGGGGCCCACAGTTTGGTGTTTCATCTTCTAGGGTTAGGTTTTTGGATGTTTAGGGTTTTCCATTGTTTCTCAACAATAAATAGACATTCGTGCCTCATTGTAACACAGTTCAAAGGCATATAGTCGCCACATCTCTTCTCAGAGATAAATTACCATCGCCCTAACTAGTTTATTTCCATTTCTGTGTGTAAGCATATTTCAGCATTTTACAGTAATAAAATGAAGTATTATTTCTGCTACATCTCTATATGTATGGTTATATCTGTAATTTGTTGCGTTCTTGTTTAAATCCCGATCAGGTTTGCATCTCAAGACATTTGATTCCTATCAAAGCTTGGTATATCCAAAGTTAAGATGAACCATAAATAACTAGCCTAGATCCATCTTAATTATGGATCTACTAGGGGTTGAGGGGAATCAAATCTCTTTTCACTTTAAAAGAGGTTTGCGTCTCAAAATGTTTGGTTCCTATCAAAGCTTGATAGATCCAAAGTTAAGATGAATATACACTGGTTTAATTATTAATTATGATTTTTTTTCCTTAAAAAAAATCTCTACCATAAATAACCAGCCTAGATCCATCTTAATTCTAGATCTACCAAGGGTTGAGAGGGATTAAATTTCTTTTCACTTTAAAAGATGTATGCATCTCAAGACATTTGATTCTTATCAAAGCTTGGTAGCTTCAAAGTTAAAATGAATCTAAGCTAGTTTAATTATTAATTATGATTATAATTATTATTATTTTTAATTAAATTTTTATTTTATTTGGACAGAATCAAGATGTTAAACCAGAGATTACATCTCTACCATTTATGTTTTTTATTTTATTTTGGTTGAGTCAAAATGTTAACCAGAAAATTACATTGCAACATCTCTACCACACTAAGTTGGAGAGTTTATTTTTATTTTATTTTGACAGAGTCAAAATGTTTACATTACATTATGTTACACTTTATAGATCCAAAATTAAGATAGATCTAGGTTGGTTTAATTTCTCCCTTTAAATAGGCTATATTTCACATGAATAAGATGTGTTAATACTATGAATTGTCACAAACCTAGAGCTCAAAAACCACCGTAACTCGACCAAAATGAATATATAATAATTAAATAAATATATACTAATTAAATAATATATTCAAATTTAATTGGTTTAATAATAAATAATAAATATTATTTTATTTTATTTTACACTATATTATAACATTCCTACCCAACTAGGTTAGAGTGGGCCACTCAACGCAATAAATAGTAAAAATAATCTAATAAAACAATATAATTTATAATATTTATTTCATTTTAGATAATAAAAAATTGTTAATAAAAATATGAGTGGTCTAACGAGGCGGAAGAATTGTCTCGGGCAAAAAGATTTCAAAATTTCTTGTAGTAGTGTTTGAATCGTGTTTTTGATAGTGGAAATGGATTCAGCCCATCAAAAACGTCTAGGACACCTAAAATTTTGAAGTTTAACAACTATAACTTGGATCTACAAAAATCCTGGCCGGATTTTCTCTAAATATGACCAGAATTTCCATAACTTCCGCGGCAACTCCTCCGCCTCATTAGCCTACGCGATAAAAATACGATAATTATTTTATTTTAAATTATTATAATTATCATTTACTTAAATATTTATATCACATAAGAGTGATGAGTTTGAAAAATTTAAATGTCTAAATATAAAACCGAATAACACAATGAATCCAGAAAAATCAAATCTAAAAATACTGTTGATTGTTGACAGAGAAACATCACAATCACCAATTAAATTAGGGAGTTGTCTATACTGTGACTTTTTGGAGATTCCGGTGACGGAATCCGGCCGAAAAAATTGAGGTTAAATGGTTTTTTCACTGCATATTTGGATTCAGCACCCTGAAAAACCCCTGGAACGCTTTGATTGTACATAAACTAGCTATCAAACTTGTGATTCCAATAAATGCTGCCGGATTTTGACCGGAAAAACCCACCGGAAAGACTTTCAAAAAATCGCATTATAGACAACTGCTTAAATTAGTGCGATTCCTTTTAATAATAATAATAAATAATATATATATATTAAAAAAATATAAATGAAAGACACTGAATATCAACATAGGCTAACTTAATAAGTCTAACAAAATGATCTGTCCTGCGTCAACGACACAAACAAACAACCCAAAACACATGCCTGTGAAAGAGTTACTAAATGTGTTTCAGCATACCTGAAATCTCGTATATCGCGGGAGGCTCCTTAATATGAGTCTCTGTTACAAACATGTACCAACATGAATGCACTGAAGCCAGTGCTCAGGCCTGGCACTGGACGCTTACTGGCGATCACTTCGACATTAAAGGGAGCGTGGGATCAGCCATTCCAGTTGAACACATACGTTTCAATCTTGCAGTCATGTGTCAACATAGAACAGTTGAAGCAAGTCCATGCCCACATTATCACAAATGGATTCCACCAAGACATTTTTCTGCAAACCAAGCTTGTAGGTATGTATGCAGTTTTCAGCAGTATGGAGCATGCACACCGCCTGTTTGATAGAATTGAGAAACCAGATGTTTTAGTATGGAACGAGATGATTAAAGGGTATGCTTGTAACGGACCTTGTGAGGAAGCCCTACCATTGTACTATCAAATGCAGAGGGCGCATGTGATGCCCAACAATTTCACATTCCCCTTTGTACTCAAGGCATGTGCTTCGCTTTTGGCTCTGCAAGAAGGGATGAAGATTCATGAACATATTGTTAGGTCGAGGTTCGAGTCATGTGTTTTTGTTCAGAATGCCCTTGTAGACATGTATGCCAAGTGTGGGAATTTGGAGATTGCACGCCAGTTGTTTGACAAAATGTCTGAACGAGATGTGGTCTCATGGAATGCCATGATAGCCGGGTATGCTCAGAATGGGCTCGCCAATGAGGCTTTGATGCTCTTTGATGAAATGCAGCGGAACTGTGTGAAGCCGAATCTGATCACCTTCAAAAGCGTGCTTCCCGCGTGTGCGCAATTGTCAGCTGTGCAACAGGGTAAGTGGATCCATGAATGTATAATTAAGAGTAGAATGAAGTCGGATGTTATTGTGGAAACTGCCCTTGTAGACATGTATGCCAAGTGTGGGAGATTAGGGATTGCTCGTGAATTGTTTGACAAAATGCCTAAAAGAAATGTGTTCTCATGGAGTGCCATGATTTCTGGGTATGCTCAGGGGGGCCGAGCGGATGAGGCATTAGCACTGTTTCAGCAGATGCGGTTGACAAGTGTGATGCTTGACTCTGTGGCGGTGTTGAGCGTTATCCCAGCATGTGCCCACCTAGCAGCTCTGCAACAAGGTAAGTCTACTCATGGCTACGCAATTAGGAATATATTTGAATCGCGTATTACTGTGGGAAACGCTCTCATAGACATGTATGCAAAGTGTGGCAATGTAGAGATTGCACGCCAATTCTTTGACAGAATGGCTAAAAGAGATGTTATCTCTTGGAATGTAATGATTGCTGGTTATGGCATGCACGGGCATGGGAATTGTGCTCTGAAACTCTTTTCTAAAATGCAGCAGTCCAGCGTCGAGCCGAGTGATGTCACCTTCCTGTGTGTTCTTTCTGCGTGCAGTCACGCAGGCTTGGTGAATGAGGGTTGGCAGTGCTTTGATTCCATGAGGAGAGACTATTGCATTATGCCGAGGCTACAGCATTATGCATGCATAGTTGATCTTTTTGGTCGAGCAGGACAGTTGGAAGAGGCCGAAGAATTTATCAAGAATATGCCAATAAAACCTGACGCTGGTGTCTGGGGAGCCTTGCTTGGTGCCTGTAAAATTCACTGCAATATAGAGCTAGCAGAACATGTGGCAGGGCATATTTTTGACTTAGAACCCTGGAATCCCGGATATTATGTACTCCTGTCAAATATATATGCTGTTGCAGGGAAATGGGCTGATGTAGCAAACGTAAGAAGGATGATGAAAGCTAGGAGTTTGAAAAAGCCACCAGGATGGAGCTTCATCGAGGTAAACCACAGAGTTCATACATTTTATGTAGGAGATAGATCGCACCCTCGGTCCGAGGAAATTTATGCAATGTTGGAGAGCTTGGCTGGGCAGATGAAGGAGGCAGGGTATTCAGCTAACACGGATGCTGTTCTGCACAATGTGGAGGACGAGGAGAAGGAACAAATGCTTGGCAGTCATAGTGAGAAGCTAGCCATTGCCTTTGGCCTTATTACTACAAACCCTGATACTCCTATCCAAATCACAAAAAACCTCCGTGTGTGTGATGACTGCCACAGTGCCACTAAGTTCATCTCCATGATTTTGAGACGACAAATTATAGTGAGGGATGCAAATCGCTTCCATAATTTCAAGGATGGATTATGTTCTTGCAGGGACTACTGGTGATTCAGTTTAAACGAGCAACTAACCATAATTTGACTAATAACCAAAGACTTGCTATGTCTTTGGTTCTTGTATTGTATTGCGTTCACAGATTCCAAGTGTCACAATAATGTTAAGGGAATGGTTGATTCTGTTCAACTAAGTTTAATCAATCATTGCAAGTTTAGATACTATAAGCTGAAGTCCAGAGCATGATCTATGGTGCTATGCTTCATGCTTGTTTATTCTTGATAATTACTCTCCATAGATTGCAATTATTCACTTGAGTGAATCTTAGGAGATCAGTATGTACCGTTTAGGTAGACTGATGGCTTGGGCTGATTTAGGCACTAATCCTTAATCATCTCATACTGAGAAGGTCAATCTGTTAATTATTGCTATGCTGAATCTGAAATGGATGGAGTATTATAATGTACATTCACAATCCTGGTAGCCACTTTTGGCTACTAGTTGACATTAATATATCCTTCGATCATTCTTTTTTCCTAATAATTATTTGTGGAACAGTTTGGGTTTATATTTATCCGTGTACTTGATATCATGTTTTTGAAGGCTGTATCTGAAGTACCACGCTGATATGACAGTCTCTTTATCCTGGCCTTTTGAGGTCAGAATTCAGTCGAAAATCACCTAAAATGGATCTCATCGACAAACAACACATGATAAAACTGTTCTGACAAGATTGAAAACCTTATTTAGACAGAGAATGGAATGTCAAGTAAAAGACTGAAAGAGTGCTCATGAGAAGTTGTTGGACAACTTTCTGGATGCCCACCATGCTTGGACAGAGATTATTGCAGCAATATGTAGGACAAAGAAAAAGCTGCACTGCTCACAGCATGCCAAGGAGCTGCTGTGCTCTGATAACCGGTCTTCTGATCTGTTGTGAGGAGGAAATATGAAAATACAACCGATGGATCCATTACATTCTGTAGAGACTTCCATTGTCCCTTGCTATTCTTTCGACTATAATGTTTGCTGTGTTCGCTGACCTCTTCTGCCGCATTAGGCTGAGGCACAAGCTTTGGGAAGAGGGAACACACAAGGATGTATACTATCTATATCTTTACCATAGGTACATCTAGGTATAAATTAGGCGTGTTGTCAGCTCAGTACACAATAAACCTGCCTTTTGTAGGTGTATTGTGTTCACATGCTATGCTAGGTGATAGGGTAATCATTTGTTTAAGAAATAGGCAAGTTACATTTTCACAGCACATCTTCCACTGGAGTTGAACATGAGTCTACACAGTGAAAATCTATCTTTACCGGTGAATCTGAGTTATTTTGTCAACAACAAATGTATCTTTTATTCATTAACATATCGTGATCACCCATAATCGAAATAAGAACAAGGATTGAAGGGTTAGGAAAGGACTTAATATAGAATGTAGAGCATGCTAACTTCTAACCTCATGGAATCAAAATCCACTTCTGCGAAAGCATTTGGAACAAAGATTAGAGCCGGAGGAAAGGACTCCAGAGGTCCGGATCAATACCTCTAGATCACCCTAGCACACATGAAACTGGAAAATATTTTGAAACTGAAAATTATTTTGCAAAATAGAATATGTTTAGAGTAATAAAAATAAATATTAATTTTTTAAGTCATAAATTTCTGGTATATTTGATTTACAGGCGGTTGGATATACTCTTGGTGTTATATTGACAATCTCTAAATTTGATCTTGGGCTTTGCTTAAATTATTCTAATAAAATATTGATTCACTATGATAAAAATACCATAGTAAAAAATAAATAAAAACAAATATTAAAAAACCTTGATTTGATCTTGGCCTTGCTTAAATTATTCCAATAAATTATTGATTCACTATAATAAAAATGGCATAGTAAAAAATAAATAAAAACAAATATTAACTATTTAATAAAAAACCTTGAAATATCAGTGTTTTTTAAATTCAAAATCATATTTATATGAAATATTATGATCTTTCATCTTTTAAACTTAAATTATCTTTTAATTATGTTTTCTTAAATAATTCTTACTTTTGGGTTTGTCTGATTGTCCAATAATTTCTCTGTGAATTTATTTTTTTAATTTTCTCTACTGTATTATATTCTTTATTTTTTGTTTTTTCTCTCTTTAATGGTTGGAAATCCATAGAAAAAGAAATATTTCTTATGACTACTATTAATTTTAAGAATTGAAAAAACTAGAAAGGTGGCACCTGCTCTTATTCTTTGTAAAAAATATAGTTACTCATTATTACATTTTTAAAAGATAAGAAAAAAACTTAACAAAGTGTAATTAAGAAATTACCTCTCTTTACTAATTTTCAAAAACATTTTGGCTTTTTATTGTCATTCCCATCCATGGAACCTATAGCAAGCCTGGTGAAGCTTTCATGTGTTTGTAGTAAATTAACCAAGCACTCAAACCTTATTATAGGTTTAGAAGGCTCATAAAAAGCTCGCAATAATTGAAACAAGCCACCATGATTGCTACCCAGCCATAAGGGCATGGTATGAGATCCCACCTCTTTAAGATTAGGACAATTCGCTCTAACTTTAAAATGCATTTTTAAAAATAAAACCACTTCTCTAACATTTTATGACCAAATTAGTATTTTTCTTCATACTCAACTATATGAACCAAAGTTTAGTTAAAAGAATTTTAGTTTATATATTTGATGTTGCGGAAAACTTTCCAATAATGTAAGATTCACCTTAATCAAAGCTTGTCTGCAAAAGTTATGCCTCTCGCAAGTTGACCTACTATGTTGACCACCATGGTATGAGAGGGTACCATGCCAACCCCCATTACTCATATATATGGGGCTAGCCATGTGTGGACTTTCCAGGAAGATTCTAGAAGGTCCAAAACTATAAGTTTAATTGAAGGTTGTATTAGAATGTGTTAATAATTGCATAGTGGTCTCATGTACATGCTTAAAGCATTTTGTAATAGTTATTCTTCAATAACTAGTTATCTTATAAAAAGGGATATCCCACATGTGTCATGGGAATTGTTCTCACCCCCCTTACTATTTATAATCAAAATGAAGTCTAAGAGATGTACAAATATAATGTAAGGTAACTAATGAACAGAAAACCAATTTCTATGGATGGTACTCCATTTTGGATATTATACTTGTTAGATTATTTGTTTTATGTTATTGCATATTCCCTAGTCTAATATAGTATAAGAGTGAGGTAATAATCTCTATCTCCTTGAACCTCTATCTCCTTGAATAAATTCTACATTGAATTTATTACATCAAAGTTCAGTAGATCTATTCTTTGGGACCTCCATTTTCTGTGGATCTGCATTATATGTAAAACCACTTAGGTTTTCACCAAATTTGAGCAAATCTCACCATTTTTGTGCCTTTTTCAGCAAATCTAACTTCACAATTGTTTTCAGAATAGAGAAATTATTTAAGTCTAACTAAATTTTCATTAATTTTGACTTTTATTCACTAAAAGTGAATTAATTTGCCTAACCTAGCCTAGGGAATTTACTTTTTTTAATAACTTAAATTTTTTGGGGCAAATTTTTAGGTTTAGTGATTTCAAAGCTTCTTTTTTTTTACGAACCTTTATGATTAATTTCTCTCAATGTTTTCTTTGTTATCTCTTGGATTGGATGGTTGGATCATTTCTCTCAATGTTTTCTTCGTTTTCTCTTGGATTGGATGGTTCGATCATCTTTGTCATTTGGGTATTTTTTGTTGGCCATTCTTTGTTGTTGGGCATTAGAATTTCTTCCCTAAGGGTTCTTTGGTGGAGAGGGTTTTGTTGTAGTGTACAAACATGTGGGGTTTTCTTACAGTGCACAGATGCATGCAATTTTCTTACAAGGTATGAATGTGTGGGGTTCACGTTTTTATTGTAGATCTAGTGATTCACCTTCATACGTATCTACAAACCATGATTGTAATGTGTCACCCCAATATTTCTGAATGAATTAAAAAAATGGGGTTGATTATATTAATGGAGAAGTTTTGATGCTTCTCACAAAAACATCTTAAATCTTGTTCAGCTAAGAAAGAGAGATGGAAATGTTACCCTAGATTTATAGCCAATTGATTTTACAACCAAATTTCAAGAAACTAAGACCTTGAAAGAAATCTATTTTCAAATTATAATAATTTTACATTTTTACTTATATCAGTGAAAGAATGAAAGAATAAAAAATTAATGCATCAACTTATAATTGTAAATTTTCAAAATTTGTTGAAAATAATATATAAAATGAACAACATTATCAATTTAGAACCAAAAAATATTTGTAAGCCAAATTTGAGAAAGAAACCAACAAATGAGTTTTATTGAAGATCAATCTGAATTACAAAATTGTCTTTTCAGATCTCTACGAGGATCAAGATTGGAGATGTCCTTAAAGCTTAAGATGTAATAAAGACTCATACAAAAGCAACCAACTGCTACAAGAAAGAGACAAAAGAATAAGGTCTAATCTAGACCACTTCAAAAAATGTAAAAAAATATCAACAAATGTTAGTGGGGTCTTTGCGCAAGGGCTAGCAAAAAAAAGTTTTTCTATTGGTGGTTCAAAATAGACTAACAACAAAAAAATGGATATAAATCCTGAACTATAATAATGTTAATGTTTAATAAACAAATATGTAAAATTATTAGAAACATAAAAGAAAATAGTGGTGCATAAACATAATCCACAAAACAAGACAAAGTTATGATGCTAATATACCTAATGAATCAAACTTTATATATCAAATAGGTATCACTTATGGAGGAAAATGCATGAATAAGGGTATTTGCATCCTCCTCCATGGGAGGGTTCTTGATATCCCTTTCCTAACGGGTGCAATGGATTTCCCTCTTTCTGTAGTATGCTAAGAGCAAAATGGTATGAGAGAACTTTAATGGAGAGTTCAAATGGCAAAGGATCAAAATGTCGACAATGAAATGGTCATTGTCACACCCCTACACTGGCAGTACTCTTCCAACCGCACTATAGCGAGGTGCGGCACCACCGACCACTTTCTTTTCAGCAATAGTTATGATCGTGGACTACGCCTAACATTCGTACATAGTTTATTTTTTGTTACCAAGTATTATTTTATCCTTTATACATGATGAAACCATTAACATTCATCATAAACAACAATAACATGAACAATTTCACAACAGTATAAAGGGAGGGGCAACTCCCCGATGTTAGTCTTCTCGGATATCAATATATATAATTTTCAACTTTCAAAGTATAAGTTCAATCTTGGAGGAAACCCCAAATTTACACTTAGCCAAATTTTCACAACTTCGGCAAACTCGGTTGCCCAGCTCGTTGGCACCTCCGAATGGTCGTTGCACGACTCACCCAACACTTTGTTCACTCGTCGCACGTCTTCACCTAGCTTGCTCACCATTTGTTCAACGAATGTCCAAACCGTGTTACCTTGACCGACATTATCGTTCAGCCCAACTGTTCCTTCATTCGACGGATGCACACGCACCCGTGTCGCCACTCGCCCGAACTCTCTTTCATGGTTTCGACCTCCCTTCGTTCGATGGGCTGCACGTAGTACCGCCTACACAAACTCCCGTTCACGACCTGCGGTTCAACCACCCTTCGTTCGGCTAACGTCCTCATCGTGTCGTCCTGCACGAACTATCAACCTACCGTTCAGCCCTGCACAAACGCCCTACCCAGGTCACCCATCGTTCAACGCTATATGGTGCACCCAACTCAGGTCGCCCGTCGTTCAGCCTTGCACGGGGCGCCCAACACAGGTCGCCCGTCATTCAGCCTTGCACAACACACCCAACTTGGGTCGTTCGTCTGCACGACCAACTCTCCACACAGTTTCATCATGCACGACACGCCCTACTTGGGTCACTCGTTCAGCACGTTCAACTCTGCCCAGCCACCCTACGCTATCCACCCAACGCCCTACCCGGTCGCCTCCCGAACGTTGCGTTCACCCTGCCAGTTATCTTCACATGCTCTGCCCATCGTGTGGGCTCATTCGCACAATTCACCGCAGAACTCACCAAGCTATGCGAGCTCGTTGTGTGTTGATCTCCAACTCCAACTCATCGCATATATATACTCTCATCCACCATCGCTTATGTGGCCAGCCGACCTACCCATTTATTGCACATCCGTTGGCTTCACCCATATTCTCCATCGTCGGCCCATCCATCCATCGCATGGCCGCCCCATCATTTCGTCGGCCCACCCGTCGGCCCGCCCATCGGTCAGGGCACCCGGGACCACCTACACGATATAAGTTTCCCACGTCCAAAACTCATTGCACATTTTTCCAAGTGCTTAGTGTGACCTCCCACCATGATCGCAGCTCACCCTGTAGCTTGAGGTCCTCACATTCTCCCCCACTGGAAATCATTGTCGTCCTCGACAATCTCTCATCCTGGCAACCATCTGTCACCAAGATCTCCATAACAAGGCATATACTCCATCGGTATGTCATACATAGGAATGTCATCTCAATCCGTGATCATCAACCACATCGTCGCAATCCCCACATGCTGCTCCCATCGTGGAAGGCTGACCCCTCCATCCCAAGCTACATGCCCACTGCAACATCTCGTGTCAAACTCATCATGTATCATCATCGTGTGAACTGTTGTCATGATAATCCAACATAATGTTAACACATCTCTGCACACTGCTAGCCCTCATGGTTTGAACTAGTCGGGTGATCAGTCCAACTGTCACGTTCAAACCATAAGTATGCACATCCTCATGCCATCATCAGTAGTTTCTCAGAAAATCCTGTCATATCCTCAACTTGATCAAGAATCCATCTCCATATAAGTGTAAGCCATGCTCAGGTCCATGAAGTAGCCCTCATCACATCTGCAACATGATGTCCATGATGTTTGGTACTAATGTGTTGCATGAAATTAGCCACATCTACCCCAACATCATCACCCATCTGCAAAACATCCATCTCCTCAATATGAAGAGATCCTCTCATCAAACCCGACTCTCGATGCGTCACATCCAGGTCTATGAAGCAACCTCCATCCTATTTGTAATGTACCATCCCTCAAGTCTGCCGTAAAAACAAGCATACACCTGTCTCATCTCTCCATGTGCTTCCTATGATCATAGATCAATCAGCTCCCATGTGTCAAAAGTGGTTAAGTCTCGGCTCAACTCATGCCCAACAGTTGCCACCAAGGCATCATCATCGTTGCAACTCCATCACCCAAAAGTGTCTCATATCGATCCTCCACATCAAGTCACTTTTTCAAGCACACCCATACATGTACTCAAAATTGTGCACCCCATCCTGCATCAAATTCCCTGACCTCAGCTCCTCAATGCATCAGATCCTCTAAGTCCACCATATATGAAGTCCCTAAAAGTCACAACCTCATGTCATCATGAGCTCCATGAGTCATCTCCAACCAACATCTTGGCAAGCATACATGTCTCGGCCCAAAGGTCTCTGCAAGATGTCTCAGCTCTCCATGTAGTAGGAATGCTCCATACTCTGCTCACAAATCCAACCAGTCCATGGCCTTGTTGTACAAAAGTGCACAACCTCTCTATCGGCTCATAAGTAAAACATCTCCATGTCACATTAGCAAATCGACCTGCACAACATCCCTGCCTTGGCACTCCTCATTGGATGCCCATAAGTGACATCTCTACAAGTGCTCCTGCATAATGTCCCTACATAAGACTGCCATGCTCCATGTCCCCAACCTGATGTCCATGACTCAATTTGCCCATGTTGCCCAACTAAGTAGACCCATCACAACAATCGATCATCATCCAAGTCTGCAAATCTGGTCTAGTGAACTCGGTCACCCAACCATATCATCATCACGAGTCCCTTCCATCATAGCTCCCCCACTAAAGGTCCCACCAAGACTTCCTCTCTTAGTCTCGGCCATGAGAAGTCCACCCAAGTATCATCATACCCAAGTGTGTGCCCTCCTCCAATCTGTCCATAATTCATGTCGGGCACTTAGCCAATTCTCCATGTGGCTAAAGCATGACCCATTCTTCCGCAACGATCATCATGTTCCTCCCTTGTCACGGGCCTTTGTACCTTCTATCATAAGGTCACAAACAACCCTAACAAGTCCTGCAACAATCAATGGTCCTTGCTTCTCCATAGAAGGTCTCATCATAGACATCCATGGTAAGATCCTCCCTTGCATCGGCAAACTGACTTTGATCTTCCCTGCATATGGTTCATCTACCAAATGTTCATCTGAAACACAAGTATCAATAATACTTCATCATCATGAGGCTCCTCCATGTGAGTATCCTCATCCACCCATGTCTGCAAACTACACGATCCTGGCCCAACTTGATCAATCTCAAGTTCATCCTCCATCGTTGTCACATCTACAACATCCCTGTATTGGCCCTTGAGTTCTTCAAGTTCTTCCTTGATCTTCAAATAGCCTTCCCGAATCTTCATATTCTCGGCCTTCATCGAAGTCCATTTAGAACTCCATCTACTCATTTGTTCCAATACCTTGTATCAGAAAGCTTCACCTGCATTATGTCTAGATTCACCTGCCATAGGTCCTTCCACCATCTCTGCCATATACTTTCCTGTAACCTGAATCACCCTTCAGGTTTCTTCACCATTCACCAGGTTCTTCTTGCAAAACTGAACTAGCTCTTGATTCCACCTATCAATGAGACCATCTTCGTTCACTTGCACTCCACCTGAATCAACTATGATACCACCTGTCACACCCCTACACTAGCGATACTCTTCCAACCGCACTATAGCGAGGTGCGGCACCATTGACCACTTTCTTTTCACCAGTTCTTATGATCATGGACTACGCCTAACATTCGTACTTAGTTTATTTTTCGTTGCCAAGTATTAGTTTATCCTTTATATATGATGAAACCATTAACATTCATCATAAACAACAATAACATGAACAATTGCACAACAATATAAAGGGAGGGGCAACCCTCGATGTGAGTCTACCCGTATATCAATATATATAATTTTCAACTTTCAAAGTATAAGTTAAATCATGGAGGAAACCCCAAATTTACACTTAACCAAATTTTCACAACTTCAGCAAACTTAGTTGCCCAACTCGTCGGCACCTTCGAATGGTTTCTGCACGACTTGCTCAACACTTTGTTCACCCGTCGCACGTCTTCACCCAGCTCACTCACCGTTCGTTCAACAAACATCCAAACCTTGTTACCCTGCTCGACATTATCGTTCAGCCCAATCGTTCCTTCCTTCGGCGGGCACACACGCACCCGTGTCACCACTCGCTTGAACTCTCGTTCAAAGTTTCGACCTCCCTTCATTTGGTGGGCCGCACGTAGTACCGCCTATACAAACTCCAGTTCACAACCTCCAGTTCAACCACCCTTCTTTCAACTAATGCCCTCACCGTGTTGTCTTGCACGAACTATCAACTTGTCATTCAACCCTGCACGGACGCCCTACCCGGGTCGCCCATCATTCAGCGATGCACGACGCGCCCAACTCGGGTTGCCCGTCGTTCAGCCTTGCACGACACGGCCAACTTGGGTCGCCTGTCGTTTAGCCTTGCATGGCACGCCCAACTCGGGTCGCCCGTCCACACGACCAACTCTCCACACAGTTTCACCATGCATGGCGTGCCCTACCCGGGTCACCCGTTCAACATGTTCAACTCCACCCTGCCGCCCTACGCTGTCCACCCGACGCCGTACCTGATCACCTCCTGAACGCTGGATTCACCCTATCGGTTATCTCCACACACTCTGCCCATCGTGCAGGCTCATCCGCACACTTCACCGCAGAACTCACCAAGCTATGTGAGCTCGTTGTGTGTTGATCTCCAACTCCAACTTGTCGCATATATATACGCTCATCCACCATCGCTTATGTGCCCAGCCGACTTGCCCATTCGTTACACGTCTGTCGACTTCACCCATATTCTCCATCATCGGCCCATCCGTCCATCGCATGGCTGCCCCATCATTTCGTCAACCCACTCGTCGGCTTGCCCATCGGTTGGGGCACCTGGAACCGCCTACACGATATAAGTTTCCCACGTCCAAAACTCATCACACATTTCTCCAAGTGCTTCGCGTGACCTCCCACCATGACTGCAGCTCGTGGTCCTCACAGTCATGGTCAAGAGACCACAACAAAAACTCTATATTTTTAATAAAATAGTGGATAAGCCCTGATATGGTCAAATAATAAAATATTTGTTGGACCAAATTCAAATCTAACCACTTTTGATATTTTATTATTTTTTGTGAGAGGAAAAGATCAAAGAATTGGTCAATAACTTTTATTTAGAAATATTTGCTGGTCAAAATTCAAATCTAACCACTTTTGATATTTTATTATTTTTTGTGAGAGGAAAAGGTGAAAAAAAGGTAAATAACTTTTATTTAGATAACTAACTTAAAAAATAATTATTAATTGAGTTACTTAATAAAAATGGGTAAAATAAATAAGAAATAATTAATAAACAAATCGTTTTATTAAATTACACCTAGGTGAATTATTCAAATGGATTAGAAATAATTATTAAATGATGATTGAATAAATTACTCATATGAGAATGTTGAAAGGATTAAGAAATAAGTAATAAATAAGTTATCTATTAAATTAATCCTATGGAAACAGTGAAAATATTTTTAAATATTTTCATTTTAATGGATAAAAAAATGAAAATAATATAAAGCTAATAAATTTATGGGTTATTCTAATGTGGGTAAATTAATTAAATGGAAATCACTTCAAAAAAAGTGGTTCCTTAGCTTATTTCCTAAGGTGAAAGTGGATTTTAATGTGTAAAATACATACTACATGATGTATTTTGATTAACTTAGTAAATTGTGGCTAGGTGATCAATTTTTAGGTGATAACAATAAACCTCTACAAAATTTACTCTAATTAGCATTGTATTAGGTAAGAACTTATAAAAAGTGTCAGTAGAATATAAAAATAAAATAAAAAAACATTGAAAAACACCATAGTAGAGTGTTATTCAATATATTCTTATCACTTCTCATGATATCTCTGCTATCAATGAGATGGTTTAGTCCTCAAGAAATTCAAAATGGAACTCCTCCTCCTCCTCCTCTGCTTCTTCTTCCTCCCTCCTCCTCTTCTTCCTTTGCTTCTTCTTCCTCTGCTTCTTCTTCTTCTTCTTCCTCCTCCTCCTCCTCCTCTTCCTCTTCTTCCTCCCTCTTCCTCTTCTTCTTCCTCCTCCTCCTCCTGCTACTACCCCTACCCCCCTCTCCCTCCCCCTCCCCTCCACCCCACTCCCTCCGCTCCCCCGCCCCCTCGCCTCTCCTCCTCCCCCCCCTGCCCCTCCTCTTCTTCTTCTATGCAAAAAATTAAGTACATCAACCAATTTTTAATAATTTACTTAATCTTTTATTTTATGGGAAAGAAAAAGATCACAAATGCTTCAAAATGACTAACTAAAAGTAGATGGGGTCATGTTAGACGCTTTATTTGATTAAACTTTACCACACATGAAAATATCCTTATAACTCCCTTAATAAATGATATAATCAACGCATATGATAGAAAATATATCAATAAATGCAATATCATTATCATAATCATAATAATAACAATTGCGCCTACCTTTATCAAAATTATATGATACACGAGTTTTTCAAAGTTTAATATCATATAATCATTGTCAACACAAATTTTAGTGCGTCCAATATCCAAAATATGAATCTTGTTGTCATGTGGAAAGAGTTATTTTTGCTGACAAAACTAACCTCCCTAGGAGTCTAAGACTCTCTAGTGACAAACAA
>APFE031414106.1:31666-74193 GCA_000404065.3 Pinus taeda | reverse complement strand
CAGGTCCTTTTGAAGAAGCTTGATCGCTTGAAGGAAAAGATCCATCAGAATGGCTAATCCAGAAAGAGAGGCACACATCAGGCCACCAATATTTGACGGGAGCAACTTTACCCACTGGAAGATAAGAACCACAGCATATCTACAATCACTTGGAGCAGAAGTTTGGGGAATCTTAGAAGGTGGATACAATTTCCCATCAGCAATTCCTACAGATGCAGCCGAGAAAAAGCAATATGAGCTCAATGCCAAAGTTGTTACTGTCTTATTGGGAAGTTTGACACAATCAGAATTTATGAAGGTCATGCATTTCAAATAAGCTAAGGAAATGTGGGACAAAATCATTCTAAGCTACGAAGGAGATGAACAGGTAAAAAGAGCAAAGCTTCAAACTCTTATAATCCAGTATGAAAATCTTAAGATGCATAGTAATGAAAGCATAGCTAATTACTTCTTGTGTATAGATGAGATTGTAAATTGTATGAGGGATTTGGGAGAAAAATTTAAGGAAGTTTTCTTAGTTGAAAAGGTTTTGAGATCCCTGTCTACTAAATTTGATTCCAAAGTGTCTGCTATAGAAGAAAAGGAGAATCTGCAGAAAATCACCATGTCACAGCTTCACGGAATCTTAACTGCTTTTGAGATGCGAAAAGAGGGACCATCAGAAGCTGCATTCGAAGCATCAGGATACATGTCAGAGGAAGAAGATGAGGTAAATTTTGTTAAGAATCTTGAATGGGGAACTGGACAATTCAAAGGTAAGCTACCTTTCAAATGCTTTTCATGTGGTAGAGTTGGTCACTATGCTGCTAGATGCCCTCATAACAAAGGAAAGATGTTTGAAGAAGGTAATAGAAGCTATTATACCCATGTTAAAATGATGCAGGAGCATCCAGCTCACAGTGACGAGGCAGAAAGACTCCAACCAGGTTCACAAGCGGGAAACTGAATTGTTAAATTCTGCTGGAGATAATTTTTCTTTTTACTTTATTTTACAAGTCAGCAACAGTTAGATGGTTTACTTTTCCAGTTAGGATTACTGTAGTTTCATTATTGATTTAAGGGTAGTTTCTGTAATTAGAAAAAATAACTCTTAACTGTTCTACAAGTCTTGAAATGTTCAAACGATTATGGTTACGAATAGGAACAGAAGTATGTAACTGTCTTTGTAACAGAAAGAAAACAAACTGCAAGCCTTAACTAAAGACAGAGGCTATAAAAGCCAAATATACATGTAAGGAAAGGGTCTTTTTAGTTAAGCAGAGAACAAGTTGAGTAAATTGAATAACAGAATTATCAAGCATTCAAGAGTATCAGAAAAGTATTGTCCATCAATCTTATTTCCCAAATTATTGATTGATCTCTCATTCTTGATTAACAGAACTTTACATTACTGTAAACTAAGCATATTATCATGGCTACTGTACAAGTATGAATTGTAGTTGAAATTATTAACAAACAGTGAAGATCTTAAGTAGATTCCAGGTCACCAAACAAGCAATCACGCTTGCATACAAGCGCACAGAAATACAGTTGAGGAAGAGCGGGTATGCACAGTCAATCGAGACAAGCAAACAAATAGAGAATCCAGCAAACAAATTAAATGCCAGCAACGTAACAAAACCACAAGCGAAGGAGTTACAGGTACCAAATAACACATTTTTCCTTTCATAAAAACGATTTGCATTTATATTGTCCAGAAATAGTATTTTATAGCCAAAACCGAAAGGGCCGAGTTCCCTTATACATTACAGAGGCTGATACAGTCGCGATAAGGTCAAAACTTGCTTAGAAACCACAAACAAACATTCAAACATAAAACCCTCGTTAGGGTTTGAACACAGGTTTGAGACAAGGTTACGTTGAAGCCGCGTTTCAACACAAGGAACCCATCCCAGAATGACAACGGCGGACATGAACCATATCATAATCAAACAGTAGACTAATGGACTAGCTGTATTCAGAACAGAGACCTCTAGACAGCAGGACAATATAGGTTACAGGCCTACCCACATTTACGCTACCAGACATTCTTGGACACAGAGACGTGCACCATCCAGGCCACCAGAGAAGACCTGCAAAAGACAAGCGAAAGTGAGTTTGAAGCTTAGCAAAACCTGAAGGGACGAAACCCTTGAAAGAAACAAAACCAACATTACAGAATCTAAAGGGCGAAAGAGAAGAAACCCTCACCTGGAGAACGCGTGAGGAGGAGCCATACTTTCAAACCAGAGGATGCCACAGGAAACTGGAGACCAGAGGAGCAGCTTGGGGTTAGACCCAGAACGAGGAGAGCACAAACATTGAATCAAAGAAAGACTATTTACCTGTAGCAGAGACTGAATGTGCTTTTCCATGCTTCCTGTACGCTCAGCCACAGATAGAATAGCGTTACCAGAAAGTTCATAAACTCAAGAATCACTACCATAACCAAATTCGGAAACAATGGACCAGAAGACCAACAGTATATGCAGGAACGGGGTAGCAAAAGCCAAATACCAGAGTTGAAACAAATTAAATTCGAAACCAGACATTTTATAAGCAACCACTCGTTACAGTAACCACTACCAGCACGCAGAGCTCGATTTCCTTTATCAAAAGACAGAGCAACAGAGCGGAAGAACAACTTACCAGAGATTGGACACGGAAGCTGAGCAAGAAAACCCCAGAGCCGAACAACATCGTTGCAAGCAGGCGAACAAACAACCAAATGCGCAGAGAAGGTCTCAACCCATAACCAGAGCAAGCTCAAATACAACCAACAGCCATGAAATCGTAAACCAGAGCCAAAAGAATCAAAATACAGCACCCTCACCATTCTTCCATACGCAGAGCCCGAAACCCTCAGAACCCAACAGAAACAATGACATAGAATAATCGAGAAATCGAATAAGGGTAGGGTTAGTATCATTTTCCAAGGTAGAAGGACTGTCGCATTTACATCCTCAGTTAATGCACAGCTACCCAACTACAGAACGCGGGAAAGGCGACGGTTCGTTGCCACGTAATATCCAACTGTGACCTTTAAAGTGCAAAAGGTTACGCCAAGTGGGCTGGGTCCCATCAGAGTGGTAGCAGAGCAGTTTGAGTTGAAAAGATTTGGGAGAAATGGATATAGGCAGACGAGGACGAGGCAGAGGTGCCCGTAGAATGGCAGATGAGGCGTTAAGGGAAGAACTCAGAGTTCTTACTGCTCGATTGGAAGCAGTAGAGGCAGGCAGAAGAAGAGATCCAGAGTTAGGTGATGTGAGTGAAGAAGAAGTAGAAGTAGCAGCAGATGGCGCTGAAGGTGACTCACCAGAAGTGAAGTTATTGAAGTCTGTATTATTGTCAAATAGTAAACCAAAACCAGAATTACCAACCTACGATGGCAGTTTATCGATTGATGTTGTATTAGATTGGATTAGTGAGATGGACAAGTACTTTGAGTGCGAAGAAATTAGTGAAGACCATAGGGTCAAGTTTGCAGCGACAAAGCTGAAAGGACACGCAACCCTGTGGTGGGACAGTGTCCAGAATGAGAGAAAGAGGTTGAACAAGCCTCCGATAAAGACTTGGACAAGGAAGGTAGCTAAATTGAAGGGCAGATTTCTGCCAAGAGATTACCAAATTGTGTTACATAGGCAAGTTCAGAACTTGAGACAGAGAGGTCTGACGGTGAAAGAATATACGGAGGAATTTTATCGAGTAAACTTGCGGGCAGGATATACAGAGGATACAGTAGAGAGGACAGTCAAATATGTAAATGGGCTGAGGATGGAGATTTTAGATGAAATAAGTATTTTGTCTCCCAACAATACGGAGGAGGCATATTAGAGTGCAGTTAAAGCAGAGGAAAAGCTTAACCGAAGACATAATGCTCGGAGAGGACGAGGGTCTAACAGAGGAAGAGGCCAGTCCTATGGTAGGGGTCGAACTGCCAGCAACAGGGAAGAAGCCAGCAGTTCGAGGACTTCGGGAACAGCAGAAAAAGGAGATGGAACGAGGGGTGGCAGATCGTTTCAACGCGGTAGAGGAAATGGCCGTGGAAGGGGAACTGGATACCAGTGCTACAGATGCCACAAGTGGGGGCACTGCTCTTTTGAGTGCCCAGAAACAGATTCAACTGGACAGCGAGGTGCATATGTGGCGCAGCCAGAGGAAGCAGCAGCACCTCCTCAAGAGGCAGAAATCACCCCAGAAACAGGAGAAGCTTTAGTGCTGCATAAGGTGTTGTTGAAGCCAGTTGATGAGAGTATTGAACAGACACAACAGAAAGCTCTGTTCAGAACAGTTTGTAAATCGCAAGGTAAGTGTTGTAAAATGATAATTGACAGCGGAAGTACTGACAATTTGGTGTCAGTCGAGATGGTGGAGAAGTTAGGACTGAAGCATCTGAAACACCCCACTCCATATCGAGTTTCATGGTTATAGAAAGGACACCAGTTGCTGGTGGATGAGCAGAGTGAAGTGGAATTTCAGATAGGACGTTACAAGGACAAAATTATCTGCGACATTATGCCAATGGACGTGTGCCACATCTTATTGGGAAGACCTTGGCAATATGACAGAAAAGTGACACATGATGGGGTATTGAATTGTTATAAGTTCGAAAAAGACGAGGTTAAGCATACCCTTGTGCCTATCAGAGAGGAGAAAGAGGCAGTTGAAGTAAATGAACCAAAGGCATTGCTTATGAATGGAAAACAATTTTTGAAGCAGGTTGAAGACAGTGAGATGAATTATGTTGTAGTTAGAAAGACAAGGACAGTTTTGTTACACACAGAAATCACAGATTTGCCTATAGAAATACAGCAGATGTTGGAAGAATTTACAGATATAGTAGTAGACGACTTGCCGGATAAGTTACCTCCCAAGCGGAGCATTAGTCACCACATTGATTTCATACCAGGGGCCAGCTTACCGAATAAGGCAGCTTATTGAATGAGCCCCAAGGATAATGAAGAAATCAGAAAACAGGTGCAGGAGCTATTGGACAAAGGATTGATCAGAGAAAGTTTGAGCCCATGTGCTGTACCAACAGTTCTCGCCCCCAAAAAGGGAGGAGAATGGCAGATGTGCACTGATTCCAGGGCCATCAATAAAATCACCAGACGGTACAGATTTCCGTTACCGCGCATGGATGATATGATGGGACTGTTTGAGTGGGACATCTTAATTTTCTAAGATAGATTGAAAAAGTGGATAATCACCAATTCGGATAACGTGAAGGAGATAATGAGACAGCTTTTAAAACAAAATGAGAGCCTTATGAATGCCCTGGTCATGCCGTTCGGTTGAGCAATGCGCCAGCACCTTCATGAGACTCATGAATGAGATGCTAAAGCAAATATATTGGGAAATTTGTAATTGTTTATTTGGATGACATACTTATTTTCAGTAAGACACGAGAAGAACACCTCCGGCATGTGCGTAAAGTGTTGGAGAAGCTACAGCAGAACAAGTTATTGATCAATCTAAAGAAATGTACGTTTTTACAGAGAGAACTAATTTATCTGGGATTTGTGATAGCAGAGAAGGAATTAAAGATGGATCCGGAGAAAGTGACAGCAATCATAAATTGGCCGTCACCGAAGAATTTGTTTGAGGTACGTAGTTTTCACGGATTAGCGAGTTTTTACAGGAAGTTTATTAAAGATTTCAGTAGAATCTGTGCTCCTATGTTGGAGACCATCAAAAAGGCTAGCCAACCTTTTCGATGGACAGAAGCAGCAGAAAAGAGCTTTCAGCTATTAAAGAGGAAAATAACAGAAAGACCAATTCTCAGGCTACCAGACTTTCAAAAATTATTTCAGGTACGTTGTGATGCTAGTGGAACAGCAATCGGGGCTGTACTCAGCCAAGAGGACAGACCAGTGGCATTTTTCAGTGAAAAATTGAATGAGAGTAGGCAGAAGTACTCCTCATACGATAAGGAATTCTACGCAGTAGTACAGGCGCTAAGACACTGGAGGCATTATTTGTTGGGAAACGAGTTCGTGCTGTTTTCAGATAATTCTACATTACAGTATGTAATGCAGCAACACAAACTTAATCATAAACATGCCAAATGGGTGGAGTACTTACAGAGTTTTAATTTTGTGCTAAAGCATATCAGCGGGCAAGCGAATAAGGTAGCCGACGCACTGAGTAGAAAAGCTTTACTATTGCAGGAAAGCACTGTGCAGGTTTTGGGCTTTGAACATTTATGGGATCTTTATAAGACAGACACAGATTTCAGAGAAGCCTATGAGGCGTGCCAAAATCCTTTAATACAAGGAAACAGTCCTTGGTTGGACTATAACATACAGGAGAAATTTCTTTTCAAGGGAGGACAACTGTGTATCCCCAGCTGTTCTATGAGGGAGAACATCATTCGTGAAAAACACAGTGGGGGATTGGCTGGACACTTTGGTATGGACAAGACTTTAGAGCAACTTAGTCACTTTTATTTTTGGCCAAGAATGCGACGGGACGTACAACGTTTTGTGGCTAAGTGTAAGGTGTGTCAACTAGCGAAAGGACATAGCCAGAACATAGGACTGTATATGCCATTGCCTATTCCAGGCAGACCTTGGGATTCAGTGAGTTTAGATTTTGTATTGGGACTGCCAAAAACACAGAAAGGGTATGATTCGGTAATGGTAGTGGTAGATCGTTTCTCGAAAATGGCACATTTTGTACCTTGTCGGAAAACTAGTGATGCCACTTACGTGGCCCACTTGTTTTTTAATGAGATTGTTCGATTACACGGGTTACCAACAACCATCCTATCAAACAGAGACATAAACTTCACAGGACATTTTTGGCGTACCTTATGGAAAAAATGAACACCCAATTAAGCTACAGTTCTGCTTACCATCCGCAGACCGATGGGCAAACAGAAGTTGTGAACAGGAGTCTAGGAAATCTGTTACGCAGCTTAGTCGGAGAAAATTCTAGAATGTGGGACCAAGTGTTGGCGCAAGCAGAGTTTGCTTACAACGATTCGCCGAATCGTAGCATGGGTCTCAGTCCTTTCCAGATTCTTTATGGCATGCACCCTCGTGGAGTGCATGAGCTTCGGGATCTTGGTTTACAGGAATGACGGAGTGCGGATGGAGAAGATTTTGCAAACGCAATGAGGGATTTACATGAACAGGTAAAGGCAAAGTTACAGGACAGCAGCTCGAAGTATAAGGAACATGCAGATTTGAAGAGAAGAGAAGTTCATTTTGAGGTAGGAGATGATGTTCTGGTACACTTACGCAAGGAGCGGTTTCCTAAAGGTACGTACAATAAACTGAAATACAAGAAGATAGGGCCTTGTAAGATCTTGCGGAAGTTTTCAGCAAATGCCTACGAAATACAACTACCACCTGGAGTAGGCATGTCACCTATCTTCAATGTGGCAGATTTGTTTCCGTATACAGGCGAACTGTTGGAAGAAAGGAAGGATGAACCCGGACAATCCACGTGGAACACCCAGGAAGACAGAGAAAGTTGGAAGAAATAGATGCCTTATGTCCAACCTCCTGAGATCGAAGGCATCCTCGAAACTCATGTAGTTAGGCGTACTCGGCGGAAAAATTATTTTCAGTACTTGGTCAAGTGGAAGAACCGTCCGATTGAGGACAGCTCATGGCTTGACGCCAGGCAGATTGAACGAACAGGGACATCAGTGGAGGAGCTCATGAACCGGAGTCATGATCTTTTCTCACCCCGGGAGCCTGATGCAGGAGCATCCAGCTCATAGTGACGAGGCAGAAAGACTCCAACCAGGTTCACAAGCGGGAAACTGAATTGTTAAATTCTGCTGGAGATAATTTTTCTTTTTACTTTATTTTACAAGTCAGCAACAGTTAGATGGTTTACTTTTCCAGTTAGGATTACTGTAGTTTCATTATTGATTTAAGGGTAGTTTCTGTAATTAGAAAAAATAACTCTTAACTGTTCTACAAGTCTTGAAATGTTCAAACGATTATGGTTACGAATAGGAACAGAAGTATGTAACTGTCTTTGTAACAGAAAGAAAACAAACTGCAGGCCTTAACTGAAGACAGAGGCTATAAAAGCCAAATATACATGTAAGGAAAGGGTCTTTTTAGTTAAGCAGAGAACAAGTTGAGTAAATTGAATAACAGAATTATCAAGCATTCAAGAGTATCAGAAAAGTACTGTCCATCAATCTTATTTCCCAAATTATTGATTGATCTTTCATTCTTAATTAACAGAACTTTACATTACTGTAAACTAAGCATATTATCATGGCTACTGTACAAGTATGAATTGTAGTTGAAATTATTAACAAACAGCGAAGATCTTAAGTAGATTCCAGGTCACCAAACAAGCAATCACGCTTGCATACAAGCGCACAGAAATACAGTTGAGGAAGAGCGGGTACGCACAGTCAATCGAGACAAGCAAACAAATAGAGAGTCCAGCAAACAAATTAAATGCCAGCAACGTAACCAAACCACAAGCGAAGGAGTTACAGGTACCAAATAACACATTTTTCCTTTCATAAAAACGATTTGCATTTATATTGTCCAGAAATAGTATTTTATAGCCAAAACCGAAAGGGTCGAGTTCCCTTATACATTACAGAGACTGATACAGTCGCGATAAGGTCAAAATTTGCTCAGAAACCACAAACAAACATTCAAACATAAAACCCTCGTTAGGGTTTGAACACAGGTTCGAGACAAGGTTACGTTGAATCCGCGTTCCAACACAAGGAACCCATCCCAGAATGACAACGGCGGACATGAACCATATCATAATCAAACAGTAGACTAACGGACGAGCCGTATTCAGAACAGAGACCTCTAGACAGCAGGACAATATAGGTTACAGGCCTACCCACATTTACGCTACCAGACATTCTTGGACACAGAGACGTGCGCCATCCAGGCCACCAGAGAAAACCTGCAAAAGACAAGCGAAAGTGAGTTTGAAGCTTAGCAAAACCTGAAGGGATGAAACCCTTGAAAGAAACAAAACCAACATTACAGAATCTAAAGGGTGAAAGAGAAGAAACCCTCACCTGGAGAATGCATGAGGAGGAGCCATACTTTCAAACCAGAGGACACCATAGGAAACTAGAGACCAGAGGAGCAGCTTGGGGTTAGACCCAGAACAAGGAGAGCGCAAACATTGAATCAAAGAAAGACTATTTACCTGTAGCAGAGACTGAATGTGCTTTTCCATGGTTCCTGTACGCTCAGCCACAGATAGACCAGCGTTACCAGAAAGTTCATAAACTCAAGAATCACTACCATAGCCAAATTCGGAAACAATGGACCAGAAGACCAACAATATATGCAGGAACAGGGTAGCAAAAGCCAAATACCAAAGTTGAAACAAATTAAATTCAAAACCAGACATTTTATAAGCAACCACTCGTTACAGTAACCACTACCAGCATGCAGATCTCGATTTCCTTTATCAAAAGACAGAGCAACAGAGCGGAAGAGCAACTTACCAGAGATTGGACACGGAAGCTGAGCAAGAAAACCCCAGAGCCGAACAACATCGTTGCAAGCAGGCGAACAAACAACCAAATGCGCAGAGAAGGTCTCAACCCATAACCAGAGCAAGCTCAAATACAACCAACAGCCATGAAATCGTAAACCAGAGCCAAAAGAATTAGAATACAACACCCTCACCATTCTTCCATACGCAGAGCCTGAAACCCTCAGAACCCAACAGAAACAATGACATAGAATAATCGAGCAATCGCATAAGGGTAGGGTTAGTATAATTTTCCAAGGCAGAAGGACTGCAGCATTTACATCCTCAGTTAATGCACAGCTACCCAACTACAGAACGCGGGAAAGGCGACGGTTCGTTGCCACGTAATATCCAACTGTGAGCTTTAAAGTGCAAAAGGTTACGCCAAGTGGGCTGGGTCCCGTCATAAAAGTAATGACTCATTCAATGGTAGTGAAGACATTAGAAGTCTCATGGCATATGATAAGAAGAATGCAAAAACTGAATAAGTTACCAAATTAAATGAACAATTGGAGACAGTAACCAGGGAAAGGGAGAAATTGCAGGATATAGTAAAAGATCAGAGAATAACAATTCAGATACTTGAATCAAAGATCCTCTCTCTAAAAGAAGATTTTGAAAAATCAAAGGAGCAGAACAGAGAAGCTCTTGAACATGAAGTGATCAAATTGAAGCAACAAGTGGAAGAAGGAAGAAGAGTTGAAGAAGACCTAAGGAAACAGTATCTCGAAAAGGAAGAACAACATCAGGTTGAGGTAAATATCTTAAAAGGTAAATTAGAAGAAAAGGTTAAATTGTTGAGATTTCAAGATAGTACTAAGATTTTGGATGGCATTCTTCGTAGTCAAAGATCCCCTATTATCAAAACTAGTCTTGGCTTCCATGAATCTGTTGAAGGGGAATCTAGCTCACAAGGTGAATCAAGAAACTCGAATGAGAAATCTGAAATGCTCAACAAGGAACAGCCAAAGAAAGAAATTCCTCAAAGAAAATCCCTTGCTCCTAACTATGAAAGTGATAGACGATTATTTCCTCCACTAAATAATGTTGAATGTTATGTATGTCATAATCTTGGACATGTTGCAGCCAGACGTAGAAGTAGAATGGTTCAAGACCATCAAAAAAAATCATCACATCCCAGGTATTTCAAAGGATATTGCTTTGCCTGCAATGCATATGGACACAAAGCAATTGATTGCAATAGAAGGAACATGAAATATGTAAGATGTTATTCATGCAACAAACTTGGACATAAAGCAAGGGAATGCAAGAGCAAATTTCAAAGTTCAAAACAAGAGGACCATACATCATCACAATTTCAGAAGACAGAATTAGAGACAGAAAGGTGTGACATAACTCAGTTAGCTGACATAACAGACACAGGGGATACTGAAAGTGAAGAAATTCAGTATTCCATCTTGCATACGCTGATATAATGAAGACAAGTCGCGTATATACGCGATTTACAGGCTGCAGAGTCGTGTATATGGAGATCAGAAGAAAGGGCAGCAGAACAGACTCAGGGAAAGGTTCCGTCATGATAAGAGATGGTTGGCACTGGCTCAGGGGGAGCATATACTTCAAACAATGCATTGTTGGCATTGTGATTAGAAGATGGTGATGATGCTTATGTAGATAAATGATACATCCTGTTGGTTGTTCAAAGTAATGGTATTGTAGGTTTAGATGCTGATGCTTATGGTGCAGATCATATATGAAGAATCATAGTCATGATTTTGAATGAAGTGCAGGTCCTAAATCTTTCATTTGCTTAGGAGGAGCATGGATGGATTGATACATCTTGGCATATACAAAGGGGGAGCTCATTCAGAGATTTCAGCAGGTACTCAGGGGGAGTATGGGCAGCAGAAGGTATACGAAGGAAGAGAATATCTTGGTCCGCCCTTTGCCCTTGATGTCAAAGGGGGAGAGTGACTTGGTGTGGTGGTTTCCATCCAGTCAAAGGGGGAGATTGTTGGCATTATGATTCAGGTGTTGTCCTTGATGGCAACTCACTCAGAGGAATGATACAGGTGATGGCAACTCATTCAAAGGACAGATCATAGTGCAGCAGGTAAATAGAGAGATATACGCAGGTTGACCGTGAAGAAAGAGCGTATATACGCGGGTTAGCGAAGCAGAAGGAGCGTACGCGTATAAGTGTAAAGGCGCGTACATGTTGGAAATCATGGTTTTGGTCCGTGGTATTTGGTCCAAAGTGACGACCCCAAGTATTGGGTTCATGGTATTGCTTCTACATGGTTTTGGACCATGGTATTGAGAGAAGCCTAACCTATATAAGGAGAAGATCATTAGGCAAAGAGGGGAAGCAAGGAATGAACATCTGACGAAGTGCGAAGATCTAGTATTGCTGGTTATCGGTTTGTGCTGCTTGGATTGGGTTGATATCACAACGAAGGCACAAGTAATTATCTTTAGATCTGTACGCAGGTTGTTTGAGGTGAAATCGCGTATACACGCGGTTTTGGTATAGTAAAGTAGCGTATGCATTATGAGATTTGGTATTTTAGGTTGCTATTGATTCTACTGGTTGTTGCAGAGTTCTGGGCTCTGGTTTGCGTTCTGTGTTTTTGATGACAGGGTTTCAGTGATTCATTATTGGGTGATTTAGAGATTTATGATGCACGTATAAGTGGATGATTGTATTGCAGCAGTGATTGTTTTGTACTTATGGATCCAGTCTGAAAATTGATGAAACGTGGTCCCTGAAGAAAAGAAGGTTGCAGCCTTCTGTAGGTCAGCACTAAGTATAGTAATCCGCTATAAAAAGCTAAGGGGGTTGTAGCTCCTTCCAGAAGTAACTGGAAAACGAGAGAGGGTGTAGCCCTCCGCAGGTTGTAGCCTGCGTGCTGGTAAAGGACTGCACTAGTACATTGTAAAAGAAGTTTCTTATTAAAAGGAAGAAAGAGACGAATTGCAGCAGGTGGTTTTCACCCACATTGGGTTTCCACCTTATATCATGGTGTTCATGTGTGCTTCTTATGTGTGATGATCTGTACTGTTTTACTGCACCTGTTTACTGTTAATGTGGTTAATAATGTTCTGATGCATTTACTGAAGATAAGCTAACTGAATCATAAGATTGTTGCATATACGCTTGTTGCATTTAATACAGTCGCGTATATACGCGTATGCCCTTAACTGAAGTCGCGTATATGAATCTAAGTGTGAGAATGAAAAAGTATCTGATTTGATAATACTGATTCACCCCCCCCTCTCAGTGTTATTTCCAACATGTTAGAGGAGGCTAGCCTTTGAATTCGAGATGAAGGACCTTGGTCTCATGCACTACTTTTTAGGCCTTGAGGTGCGGCAAAGGCCTGGTGAGATTTTCTTTTCACAAGGAAAATACATTATGAAGCTGCTGGAAAGATTTGGAATGCCTGAATGCAAATCCATGGCTATACTGATGGAAATGAACTTCAAGAAATTATGTGGAGAGGCTGCAGGACTCGATTTGACAAATCCATCCGAGTATAGATTAGGGCTCTGATGTTCCTTGTGAACACCCGTCCAGACATATGCTATGCAATAAACACATTGAGTCAATTCATGACCGAGCCCCTCCATGCACATTCGATAGTTGCCAAACACGTATTGAGATATTTGCATGGGTCGATCACACTTGGTCTGAGATATTCTGTTGGAGATGTTCAACTTCATGGATACATTGATGTTCACTGGGCAAGGAATGTTATTGACAGAAAGAGGACATTTGGATGCTTTTTTAGCCTTGGATCTGCGATGATATCCTGGATGAGCAGGAAACAAAAGTCTGTTGCATTGAGCACCGCCAAAGCAGAATACATTGCCACTAACATGGCTATTTGTGAAGCAGTTTTGTTGAGGAAGCTCTTTGGAGAGCTATTTGAGTAGGTCCTAGACGCTATAGTGATATATTGTGACAACAAAAGTGGGATCCATTTGGCAGAGAATCCCGTGTTCCATGACAAGTCTAAGCACATTGGGATTCGATATCACTTTATTCGAGACATGGTGCAAAGAGGAGTTGTTAGACTCCATCGCATATCGACAAATGAGCAGATTGCACATATTCTCACAAAGGCATTACCGAAAGGAAAGTTCTTGGTCTTGAGAGAGCAACTTGGACAGATGAGTGTGGCCCTTCCGGATAAGGGACAACGCTGATCGAGGGCATTGAGCCAACTCTTCCTTCCCTGATTGAGCTCCCAAGGTGAGGAATTGAGATAAAGGGCTCCTGGGGTTGAGGGATCTCTGGACAATAGGGTACTTCCCTATCTGTTATCCATAGGGTTGAAGATGTTGCTCCCCTATCTTCATAGGGTCGGAGAATGTTGTTCACATGTCTGGTCTTTGCAGAGTATACCCCAGTTGGCATCATACCCACAAGCAGGGCTTGTCGAGAATATCGCTCCTTGTTTGGCCAACGAGTTGAGAGTGTACTTGGGTTGTACAATCCAAGTCGATTATGATGCAAGTGTTCTACCACATTACTATTGAGAGTCATTGATGGGAAGATCAGTAAGCAATAGGATTGGGTTGAGATGTTGCTCCCCTTTTGAGATTCCGGGTAGAGGATGAGCTCCCTGATGAGATTCCAGGGACGAAGATGTGCTCCCCTGTATGATGAATTATCCTATTGCTTCCTGATTCATCTTCTTTTAGATTAGAGAAATTTTTAGCAAATAGAATTATGCAAAGACAGTCAAAGCATGACCACAACATGACAGGATGGTATGAAGATCAACAGACAGATATTAGTAGGTGGAATTCTTCCTAGTTGAGAGGGAGTGTTAATTTTTGCAACTAGGGTCAAATTCCACATTGGACATCTCAGATGACCTAGATGATGCTTGCATTAAATTTCTCTTTTCGAGAAGACCAAAATCGACCTAAAGATCACCCTATTTGGTCGAGTGTAAGTTGATTTCTGAAATATTAATTTTTGCAACTAGGGTCAAATTCCACATTGGACATCTCAGATGACTGAGATGATGCTTGCATTAAGTTTCTCTTTTCGAGAGGACCAAAATTGACTTAAAGATCACCCTATTTGGTCAAGCGGAAGTTGATTTCTGAATTATTTTATTCATACATGTATTATGGAATGGGTTGGCCTTAAGCACATGTGAAATTGGTTAGGTCGGCATCAACCCCAAGTGGACCCTTTGGAAACCCTATAAATAGAAGCGACCTCAAGCTCATTTCATCACATTGATCAAGCCATCTTCTAGTCCTCTCTTTTGTCTTGGTTCGCACAAGTTTGACGGAAGGAGTTCGCGCAAGGGTCCGAAATCACAGGGGTGAAACTCACGCTGATTTAGGGCTTTCTGATTCCTAGACGCTGGCACAAAACTGGGCATTTTAGTCCTTCAACATTGTCACACAGTTGTCAAGACAGCGTCCAGAGACCCCTAGACGTTGGCACAAAAGCTTAAGGGAGCATCTAGGGTTTCATAAGCAAATTTGAAGGTGTCAGACCCCAGACGATCGCACATAGTGGTCCTGAGAGCATCTAGGCAGTTCCAGATGCACGCACAATAACTGGAAGAGAGCGTCTGAGGGTTTGGAGCAGATCTGGGTGAGTTTGACCCTAGACGCACACACAAAGTCTTCTTGAGAGCGTCTGCGCAGTCACAGACGCCCTCACACAGTGTCTGAGAGAGCGTCCAGAGAGTTTCAGACGCACGCAGTCAGTTTTGCTGAAAGCGTCTAGGCTTTTGACTTTGGGTTTGACAATTGGCTTTAGTGATCTGGTAGATCTGGGTTTCTCTTTGCTATTATATAGATCTGTAGATTTGATTTGTAAATCTCTGCTGCAAATATATGTATTGGGCTCATTGCACTCTCCGCGGAAATTTTTTATTACGATCTATTAAAGGAGAAGATTTGAAAGGGTTCCCCCCTTGTGGGGTTTTCCCTGGTCTTGGACCAATCTGCTGTCTCTTATGGCTGTGCTATTGTCTTCTTTGTCATTGCATATATTGTTCTATCTTCACTTACAGTTTATGGTTGGTTGCATTGTTATTAATTGGATACATTGTTAATGAAGAAGTAAATTGGGCTAAAGTAACTGATACAACATAGAACAATCAGAAAGATTAACAGCACATGGGTTTTTAGGAGTCATTCAAAATCTAGTGCTTCCACCATTCCAACTTCAAGCGTTGTGATATAGATAGGTTACTAAACGTTTGAATAAAATTCCTATTCAATTGATTTCTTAATCTAATATATCAATTTAAACTCTTTACAAAACCAAAGTATTTTATAGTGGTTTTCAAAACAGTTGTAAAAGTCTGCAAAACTTATTGAGAAGGGAGTTGGGGAAGAATCACTGCTATGGAATCTTCATGGACCTGATTGCAAATTGCAATGAATTACACTTAAGTTTTCTAAAGCTAAACTGCATTTTACTCATATCTAATAGCCAATATTACAATGTTGCTCAACCGCCTTTTGAATTGTTCGAGCTTTTTTTTATAACTGACAAACGTAAGGGCTGTACATAATACTGTATAGTATAGCTTGTTATGCTTACAAGCTTGGAGCAATCAGAATGGTGAATTCTAAATTCTTAATATTCTTTTCATTCATATATGTCTATATATAATAGTGTCCCCAACCTGCTGTCCGTTTGAAAAATTTGGGGGTGCACTCTAGCAGTCCCAAGAGTGCATCCCCTGTCCCAGCTGTTCCCCATCCCAAAAACTAATGCAACATAGATTTTATACAAGTTTAATACGGTTCATTAATTTTAATGATTTAAATGAAGTTAAATGCATTTTATTAATTTTAATGATTTAAATGACTTCAACACTTTTTTTTTTAATTAATTCAACTTGCAAATAAATTTTAACTCATATCATAAAATTTTAATTTAATCATTTGTTTATTTACTTTAATATGTTAAAAAGATAAAAACAAAAAATGAATTTGATGTTGCAGACAAACTAAAATGCAAAGAGTAAGGATATTCTGTCTTCGTAAGATAATTGGACGCTCCATTGCAAAGGTTAATTGTGTCCCTTTTGTCTTTTTAAAACCTCGAACGACATTTCTAGGTTCCAAGTCAAAGGGATGAAATGCAATCTGCATTCTCCATAGGTTACAACACTTGAAAAAATTATAAGTTAAATGATTTTTAAACTATAAAATAAAATTTATTTTAAAGGAGGAATGAGAGTTATTGTCGACTTGTTACACAAAATTTAACATTAATTTATAGCTCGATCATTCATTAAAATCATGAATGGATATGACATGTTATTAAAATCTTGGGGAATAGTCTGATAGCTTAGGATCGATTAAGTCCTTTTCTCAAAAAAGGTTTTTCCATCAGCCGCTTCTGATCTCAATATTTTTTAATAATCTAAAATGTTGAGCCGTCACAATGACACAAACACCACCTGTATGATAGAATGTGTTCACGATTTGATCTCATGTGGGGCCGATATCACTGCGAAAAAATTATTTATTCAATCATGTTATCACTGTTAAAATGAAATTGTATGGGGGCAACTTGACGGACTTTACTTTTAAACGAATTACTGGGTTTTAATATTTTTCTTATTTGTCCAGTTGATATTCACTATGAATTATTGGTTGATAGGTTCACTTTAAAAAAGGAAGTCCTACATACACTTTATTAAAATTTGTTAAGATAGTCAGCTCAAATATCCTCAAATTTGGGTTAAATGGAAAAATGACATTTTCTTATACGTGACAATGGAGTGAGTAATGTCTTTTAAACAAGAACAGAAAGCACGACCGTAAATTTTGTCGAATGATATTTGAAAGCAATTTCCCAGTAACCTATTATTTAAGGTTTAAAAAACAAATAGTAACAAACAATCAAGAAAAGGATGTGAAGAATCAAATATGATGCTTCAGAGGCTGGCATCGAAAAGATGTAAAGCTAAGCTATTCAATCTTGTGAATTTGGTAAATGTAGATGTGATGTTGATATAGATTCAATTATGATAATCATTGTTTGTTTACCTTGTTTTTATAATTTTTAAAAGATGTTGCTCGGTTGTTTTTTTGTTTTTTATTTATAATTTTTTTTTTGGAGAAAATCGAGAAAGATCCATCTGAAGGGATCACATCTTTGCTGGCCAAATTAATTAGAGCCTAATCCGGAGGGCATCAAGGAGAATTGATTATGTGACTTCCTAATGGCAAGGTACTTTAGTAGCAGGAGCTCGACCAATTGAGCTAAACCCTCGAATTTATTTTATTTATAAATTCAATAAATGTTTTAGTTGTGTTTTTTCAAAGATGTGTTGGGAATATACATTCAATTATGATAATTTTTGAAAATGTATGAATTAAAAAATTTAGAATAGAAAATAACACTGATATCTTCGTTAATATTAAAAAATATTTTCTATGTTTTCACATCTTTTTGGGTAGATTTTGAGTTCAATTTTTGTTCAAAATCTGGTAAGGACTTGTTGCAATATTGAGTTATAAAATCTGCGTAATTCAAGTGTTATAAGAGTTTTTCTTGATGTTGAATCCATTTGTACATTCAAAAACATATTTTAAACAATAAAAAATCACAAATTTATCAAAAACATTTTAAATGGTTTGACTATGCAAGACAACTCTATGAGTAGGTTCCCATGGTTGACCCTCCCCCCTTGGTCAACACTGACACTGAACTTTTCACGATACAAGAGGTAGAGATGGGTATCAAGAAGTTGGGTGTTGGAAAAGGAAAAGACTTAGCTGAACTCCAAGCAGAATATCTAAATTGGGGCTAAAAAATTCTTGCACCTCACATTACAAAAATCTTCAACAACATCATACAACAACGGCTCCCCACAGATGAGACAACTAGTCTGGCAATACCTCTTTTCAAGGGCGGTGACATCAATAATCCCTCCAATTATAGGACCATCATGATAAACCTTTTGTTTGCAAAGCTATTTGGAAGCATGCTAGAAAACAAAATTAGCAAGTGGGCAAAAGAAAGATATAAGCGTGCTAAAGGGCAAGCAGGTTTTAGACCTAAACATTCCACAGTTGATCAATGTATAACTTTAAGGCACATCAATGAAAAAGTTTGGGAGAAAAAGGAAGAACTCTTTTGTTGCTTTGTTGATTTCAGAAAAGTGTTTGACTTGGTTCCCAGGGATAAGCTTTGGCACAGAATGGAGGAACTTGGAGTTCCTAAACATTTGAGAGCTGTTGTGCATAGGCTGTCTGAAGAGGTGAAAGTCAAAATTAGAACTTCAGCAGGCATTTATGAAAGTTTTAGAAGTGATATTGGGGTCAAGCAAGGTTGCCCACTGTCTCTTACCCTTTTTGGTTTGTATATCAACAAGCTTGAGGAGTAGTTAAATTCGCAAGGGGGTGATGGTATCTATTTGGGCAAGTTTGTTATAAGGCTTCTTTTGTATGCAGATGACCTTATTCTGATTGTTAAATTGACTCTTGGTTTGCAAAAGCACTTACTATCCCTTGAGCATTTTTGTAGAAGTGTGGGGATGCAAGTCAATATCAGCGAAAACGAAAGTAGTGGTCTTCTCTATGAAAAGAAAACATAACTAGCATAAGTTCTACTTTGAAGGCAACATTCTGAAAAAAGTTATGGATTACAAATACCTCGGAATTGACTTCAACAAAAATTTAAGCTGGAATGGTTGTAGAAAGAAAAGAACTTTGGAGGGTTGGAAAGTATTTTATGCTTTTCAAAATAGGTGTAGAGAGGCAGAGTTATGGGACTGGAAAACCACTCAAACTCTTTTTGGGTTTCTAGTGATTCCGGTGATTCTCTATGGTTGTGAGCTATGGGTTAGTAGTACATTTGACATGTAGTGGAGACAAATTGAGAAAATTCAGAAGCGTTTGATTACAAACAAATCTAAGATTAAAAGTGCAGTTCCTTATGATATCTTGTTAAGTGAAACAGGGATTGCTCCTATTAAAACAATTGCTATGGTGCGAGTAATAAGGTATTTAAAAAAAATTGAGCAAATGGAAGATGGTAGATGGCCTAAGGTTGTCTTTAATGATAGATTGTGCAAGATCAAAAAATATGGATGCAACAAAATAGCAAATGGTTTAGTAAATGGGGTATTGGCTTCATTGCGTGTCCCATAAACAACAAAGAGATAAAAAGCTTTTGTTATGGAAAAGTTCCACAAGCGTACTTGGGATAAGGAGCTAGGGAGAAAGAAAAATTACTATATTGAAGTGTTTAATCCCACTCATAGTCATCAACCAAAAGCATACATAGAGGCCAATATCTCTTGGAGAGACAAAATTCTTATTGCTCAGTTACGCACTGATTCTCATCAACTCCGTTGTGAAACAGGGCGCTGGAAAAGGCCAAAGGAAGCGTGGGAGGAAAGAGTATGCATTTTTTTGTTTTTTCGGAAAGTGGAAACAGAAAAACATTTCATTTTAGAATGTGAGGCCTTTAAAGACAATAGGAAAAGTTATGCAGATACGCTGGCAACTAGCTCTTGGGATAATTTATTTAGCGAGGGGTTTGTCGAGAAGCTGAGAGCATTTATTTTAAAGCGTCACAGAAAAATGGCTGAATACATCAAGCAAACGAAGAAGCAATCTATCCCATAGGCTATCTTTAGTCTCGTGGACGTTAAAAATAATTTCTTTCTTTCTTTCATTACCAAATGAAAAGACCAAAAATTAAAAAAGTTAGACTATATCCTAAAAAATTTTATTTAAAGAATACTATTTTCATGCTTGTTAAAAAAATATAAATCTCAAATAAATTGGTTTAATTTTAAAATAAATTAATTAAAAGAATATAAATATCAAATAGCTTATTATAAATTTGTAAAAAGATGATAAAGTTTTTTAACATTGTAAAGCAATTAAATCATTTTTTTGGGGGTTTAATGGTAAGATATGTGATTAATTTTTTAAACTTAGATAAATATATTCAAATTTAAATGCTAAAAAACTGATTTTAGATTTGAGTGTTACGTGACTCAACAGGATTCTTAAAGTTTGACTAAATAGAATCAAACATGGAATAGGATAAATAATACAGCACTATCGAATATCATTTTTTACTTATTTTAATATAGCATGACTTGTCAGTTCAAAAAGTCAACTCTCAACGAGATATTTAAGAATTTCTGTAACATCGATTTTTCAGAATACACAATGCCAATCGATCCAATCCATTTCATCTTGCCAGCTAACATGATAAATTCCATCGTTTCACGCTTGGTATTTAGATGGACAGCTAAGCAGAAGTCAAATGTCAATGAAAACGTTTTGAGAGTTTCTGTAAAAGACACGTCTAACATCACATTTTTAGGATGACAACTGCCAACCGATTCAATCCGTTTAGTGCGGAGCACATTTAAAGTCCGATGGATACTCATTCCACGTTTGATAATGTAGAATAATAAGTGACAGCGATAGAACACTTCAGGCCACGCAACTTTCCTATATTTATTTTAGATATATAGGATATATCTTTATCGTCGAGCATAAAGAGATATTTTGAAGAACCGTCTCAGAAAAGATCATGGGTACCAGCGCTATCCCGTCGCCGTAAATGAAGGCGGGGAAAACAGCCTGCCTTTGAATTCTGACATATTCAATCGAGTAGCCGTGAGAAATCTTGTTTGCCTTTAATAATTAAGAAAGGAAGGCGGGGAAATCAGCCTGCCTTTGAATTCTGACATATTCAATCGAGTAGCCGTGAGAAATCTTGTTTGCCTTTAATAACTAAGAAAATGTTCTGTCGGGAATCTTCATAGAATTCAATCAATTAAGCATGAAAATTCCAGTCGACCAACTTTAATTTCTCGAAGTCGGGTTAAATTTGATAATAGGGTATATGTTCTTTTCAATAGTTAGGGAATTACTAGCACGGAGCAAGGTTTAGCGATCTGTTCACCTTCAGGTCGATACTTTCGATTTACTGGAAATTGACTGAGATTCAAGGGTCAACGAACGTTTTGATTTGGAAGTCCACTACAATAATCTGTCTGACAACGTATAATTTTACTCTCGGGAAATCTAGTATCATTCTTGGAATTTGCCTTCATGGGTATAGGTTAAATTTAGAATGTTTCTCTGCCATTCAGTTTATGCACGTGACTTGTGTCGAAATACTTTGTCACTTCATTCTGTCTTAGATAATATCAAATTCTTATCTGTTCCAATTGACTTTGTTTTGACGGGATCAATTCAGTGTGTTGGGGGGGCAATATAACTGACTGGGCTACACACATATTTCAGGTTTTCGCATCTGATCCGACCTGTGCATCATTCTTTATCCCACCTCATCTTAAGGGCTTTGTTACTCTTCAGGTATGGGTTCTCATCATTTTCAAGTCTTTGACAATATTGAAGTATGGAGGACAGTTGTGATTCATGTTAAAAATTCGCTGAGATCTGGAAGTAAGATGACACTAGTGTCTGTCTTTGTCATTCTTCTGACCTATTTGTCTAGTGTAGTCTTTCCACTGCTTTCTTTGTTAAAATGTTGCAACGCCTCAAAATATGAAGTTAGTATCAGATATCCCCAGTTATTTTCTTTAAGAAGGGTTATGGTATTGTGAAAGCTCACCGTACGGTTCTTGCGAGCAACGGAATTTTACACTAACATTCTGGAATCTGTATCCATTAAGCTTAGTGTATATGTGGACATCGGGGAAGATGATAGGAAACAGCCTTTCACATGCACAATCCCGTTTCCTTTCTTTGAAGGAGAATACCTTGGTGCTCTAAATGAGCTGTAATTCCGATAATTATGAGTACTGGATAGATTTAACTATATTCTATTTTATTGGGAATTCCTCCTGCATATGATGAATAAACAGATTGTTGCTAGATACTCTATGGTTAAAGATTGAGATCTTTGAAAATATTAGAACTTGCAGACCTCACAAACACCAGTGGGTTTTTTTTATCCTCAGATCTGTGGTATATTCAATGTTTGAATACATCTTCATGAATCATTACAATATACATCTTTTGAAATTTCTTTATTGCAGTAGTTCTGAAAACCCTTTAAAAAAAACATCTTGGTAATTAGATGATAATTTGACCCTACTTATTTGTAAAGGGAGAAAAAAGGTATTAATGTGCATGCATAGTCTTCTCTTAAAGAAACCACTAAGAAACGTTCTTAGTGGTTCTTGTTCTATCCCTTTTGATACAAGTCGCAAGATAGAGATCTTTTGTGTTTGGTGAAGCATCGAGGCAAGTGGGGACTAGAAAACATATCAATTTGGGTGTTGGGATGGACCTTTTAAATAAAAATTGCATATTTCTCACTAAAAGATAGAGCTTAGAGGTATAAGCTGTTGGCTTGTAAATATGTTGGCAGCTTCAGAGATTCCTTAAATGAGAAGTAATGCCTTCTTCTATGCTAGTCCCAGATCTGACACATCTGTTATAAAATTATGTTTTTGAAGAAATACCCACGGTTTGCTCATCTGCTATTCCATGTGTTGTCTGCCCAACATGCTGCCTATGGATTATTATTCATGATTCATATTTTTCTTTAAGTCACATTTTTTGATAATTATGAAGGACTTTGGCTAGAAGATCCTAAAAAGCTGGCGGCAAAGTACCTTTATAGTGCAGTGGAATATTTAACATCCACTTATGCTCATGGACTCTATATTTTGAAGATCATTAATTTTACCTGTTGCCTTGGTCACTATCCTCCTTCAGCAGCATCAGAACATTCCTCAGCATTATATTCTTTAGCAGCAGCTGTGGATTTGTGCACTCAGCAGAGTTAGTGCAGCCTCAATTCCTGTGCAGATTGTAATGGATAGAGTGGGTGGACGGTTGAAAGCGCAGCATAGAAGCTTCATTGAGGTTGCAGCAGCAGTTATAGCATTTTAAAACTCGGCCAACCTGGAATTGGACTCGGTTGAGGTTCTCTTGAGGGCAGGTGTGCTATTTGGGAGAAAAAATGTCTTTTTACAATTTCGTGACCTAAATTAAAGTTTCTCTCAACCGAAACCCTAAAAGCACACTTCATTGATCCTTTGTGAGCATTTGGAGTTTTTGGAGCCACAAGTGTCTGAACCAGCTGGTTTAGCACTAAACTGGTCCAACTTGGCCGAGTCCATATACTAGGTTAGTTCCTTATAGGCTGGGGTGCGATTTTGGGGGAAAATCAATTCTCAACAATTTTTTTACCTAAAGTAAAGTTTCTCTCACCCTAAAGTGAAGTTTCTCTTACGCTAAAAACACACTTCTCTGATCATTTGTGAGCATTTGGAGTTTTTGGAGCTACAAGCCAACCTGGAATAATGGTTTAACAATAAAATTCTTAAAGGTTTTGATTTCCCTTTCAAACCCTTTTACTTAAATTTTCTATATTATCATTAATTGTTTCAGAATGCTTAAGAGCGGTTTCAAGCTTATTGGACCTCATACGATGAAAATAGAATTTCACATCCCATACAAAATTCAACAGAGTTAGCAGATCTCAGAATTCCAGAAAACTGAACTGTACTGATCAGAAGACAAGTCCACAAAAAAATGCCAGATGTCACCCTAGCTACATCTCACCTTTGAAATATAAACCTGCAAAAAATAGACATAACAAAAATAGCAATTCCAATTTCCAACTACTGAAAAATAGTTCCAGAATGTGAAAAAACTGCTCCAGTTATTGAACAGAAGATTTGATACAGATCCCGTTATGTTGGATGATATTGATCCAACCTCAGAATGGGTAGAGGAGACTCACCTAGCAGAGCTTGATTCTGATATCAATGACTTGGGGTGGCTTCATTTGGATTTGGATCCACTAGTAGGAATAGCACCAAACATGGCAGGCATTAACTCACGTTGAGGATCCCATTTCTAACATGGTGAAAGTTTGATGATTGATCAATGTTTATAGTAGGCTAGTAGCTTGTAGCATGTTCTTTTCTGGACTTTAAAGGCTATTTAAAGCCTCATTAATTATGTATTTTATTTGAAATATATATTGCACTTAGTGCCATTTTTTATATATTCACTTTTACAAGGTGCATTAATAAGTAAACTCTGCATATTTTGTCTCTAATGGTTTGGAAATTGGGTCTTTAAAATATATGTTTTTAATTAAAATTTTAATATTTTATGTATTTTTTAGAAAATCAAGTCATAAAATTCAAACTGGTCCTATTTTGAGTCATGTCTGAGTGAACTATTGATGGATCCCAAGCCCAAGTCCAGCTTTTAAAACTTTGAGCATTTATAGACAGTTAGAGATAGACGCGCGTGCATGCATGCGCCAGTTTTAGAGTTGCTATCTTTAAAGTCTGGCTTTTCCTTATTTAGAAGTGTTCTTTGTTAGTTTAGGCACTTTATTCTCTGGAGCTGAGTGCTGTACTTAGAAAAAGCACATTGCGAGAATAGTTTTCCAGATTAAGACTAGGCACAAGGTTGGAAGTCTTGTATGGTAATTGATCTATTCTAGAAGAGCGCGAGTTCCATGAAAATGAGGCACTCTACTGTAGTGGCAGTGGTGTGTTTTTCTAGGCAAATTACTCATACAAACTGGGTGCATTATCCAAGGTGATTTGGGTTTTGACACAGTCATAGGAGTAGCTCAACTTAGTATGTCTACATGCATTGTAAGTTGTAACCCTAGACCTCTCATATTCTATAAAGGAGATAGGGCAGACCATTGATATGTCTTAGAGATTTGAGTGAGTTTGACAGTTCAGTTTTTAGATATTGCAGTGCCAGGTTTGCTGTGGTAATTTTCGGTTATCTGTGTTTGTAGAAATGACATTCGGAATTGACAGTTTTGATAGGATTTCTCGACGTTAAGTTTCCTGGTGTTTAGAATTTGTTATTCGAAGAGTAGAATCTGCTTGCCATGATCTGAACTTAATACACATTAGGGCAGATTTGCTGAAATCTTCAAGGTATCATTGTATGCAGAGGGCTGTGGTCTGTGAGAGGGAGTTGTCAGAAGATTTTCGTGAGTGTGATGTGCAAAAATATTTAGTGATTGAAGCAATCAAGACTTATGAGAGTTTGTAGGGTGTGATGTGCACTTGAGATAGGTTGCTGATCTGATTTATTCTTGGTTGATTTGTTTGGTTGATGTATGTTCCATGTGTTACAAGGATGTGCAATGTGGTTCTTAGAGAGTGTGACAGGTTAGAAGGCGCTGCAAACTTCACTCCTTGGAAGTGCAAACGTTAGATGTTGTTGAGGAAGGTTCATCTTTGGTGTTTTGTTGAAGGGAAAGTTAGAGTACTGCGAGAATCATCCTTGATTTTGTGAAGGACCACTTGATCCCTCACATTGCATACAGGAGGTTGGCCTAGGATATATGTGATGCCTTGATCGCTTCGTATTAAAATGTGAATGTTTTTTGTAGAATAATGTTGAAGAACAAGCTCATTGCCACATGCATTAGTATAGACATAATGGCCAGTGACCTTATGAAGATCACTGACCTTCAAAGTCAACTCACTACCACTGGGGCAAAGGTGGAGAATCAGGACTTGGAAGTTGTTGCCCATATCATTAAATGGGTTCTCTTCATCCTAGGAGCCTTCAGTTCAGGGTGTATGTGCTTGTGAGAAGCTACCTACCTTTAAGAAGCTTTGGTATGATTTACTTAAAGAAGAAACAAGGTTAGATAACATTAGATGATTTTATTGATGTCTAACAAATGACCATAAATAGGTCATTGGGACTACCAAGTACAAAGGTATTAATACACTGTGGGACCATAGGAGATCTCCTATATAGCACGATAAATATAAGATATAATCTATGATCTAAAGTCTAGAATCTTGAAAAGAAAGTGCTCATGTGAAAATTCAAGTGATACATGAACCACTGAGGATGAAGAACATGCCCTGAAGGGATGTCTTAGAGGAAGATACAGGGGGAAGGGAATGTGCCTCAGTGTTCATTGGATCTGATTATTGAAAATGAGGAGGAACAATACAGTCCTGTGAACCATCCACCTTTGAACATGTATCTTTCCTACCATCTGTGATCGAAGTGAAGAAACTTATGATAGAGGATTGTCCCAAAGTACTAGACAAAGAGTTGATGTACATTGTGTATCATTATCTCTGATGGCCCTTTTAATTACCTTTTTAATTGCTAGAAAGACAAATAGATGATTGTTCATTTAATTGTCAACCCAAGGTTCATATGGAACTCGCGAATTGTCGTGCATTGTATGTGCCAGGATAATTTATTTAATTAATGTTCCAGTGATAAAGTTGTGGCAGGAAGTATTGATTACAAGACAAGTTTTTAGGATACTTTCGACAAGGTCACCAATACTAAGAATTCTAATCTGACAGGAAATTAATCTGACTGCAAGCAAATTAAGTAATGCATTTGGCACAGGGAGATTGCCGTTGCAACCCCAAGTTCGATGAAACAAAAATGACAGGAAAGAAAACTAACCTATTCCAGCTGGCACAAGAAGCCTTTAGTTGTAAACCTCAATTGGACAAAAAATGAATATGCAAGAAAGAAAACTAATATATTCGAGCTAGGACAGGAAGTCCTTGCTGTAACCCCCAACTGGACAAAATAGGAATTGCGGAGACTAACTATTTTTCAAAAAATATTTACCACACTACTGATAATGGAAATAATTGAGTTGGGGAAAGTAAAAGGCTAATTGGTGACTCTCTTTCTAAATATCTCCAAACCCTCAATCTTGTAAATAAGTCTCGCACTCTTTGTACATTGTAGATTAATAGCTCTGTTTCAAACTTCTTCAACTACAGAAAGTAACACAGCTTCCCAAATGAGATTGCAAGAGTGCTTAAATTCAGTTATAACTAGAATTTAGAAATAAAATAAATAAACACGAATTGTTGTAACAGGATATAAATCTTAAAGCTACAGATATAAATGAATGATACACACACATATACATAAAAATATTTTAACTAAAGTAACAAAAACTAAGTCTATGTCAAGTTACAGCAGTACTTGACTAAGGAGGGGGCCCTACCTCCTTAGAGGAAGTATTGGGTGGGATTTACAGTAGAAAGAAAAACTTAAATCCACATTCAATTATAGGAACAAAACGAAGCTTTTATTAAATGGTAAACAGAGTATCAAAATTACATCCACAATTTCTCTCCCTTCTCTCGAGTTGAGCAGGGTTCTTATACAATTATTGTAATGTCTTATCTTTTTACCGATGGAGATTTTTGGGCTAGGTTTTCACAACCAATGTAGCCTATTTAAAGGTATTCTTTAATGTGAGATATTCAGTGCAACAAAAGCTTTTAGCCAGATCAAAGTCAATCCCAAATTCCACCACGAATATTAAAACCCTGACCAATTTTCATATCCATTTTAGTAAAGAGAAGTGAACCATTCAATAAGGACACTACACGAAGACTTTGTAGCTCTGTTGATGCATGTCTTCCAGGTAAAACTTTGGGAAAAACAACCCTTCTCACTTTGTTGCATGTGTTAATTTTAGGTATGTTCTATGCTAGAGCAATTCATTTCAATTTTCACAGTTAGCTCCTCAATATTTTTTCCAGATTAGCAATCACATCAGCATTAAAGTAAACTGCAGATAGAACATAAACATAAATTGCAGAAGACAAGCCAAGACAAGAGGACACAAGATGTGGCGCCAGCCAGGGACAAACCCCAATGTGGGGAAACCCTTGATCAATTCTTCTTTTATGTTCTTCATGTTCTTCAAAGTTCAGCAGAGAGAGAGATAGTACATTTACAACCGAAGTCAACACTTTGACTTATCTAGATACAAGCATAGATCATCTCCTATAACGATGATCCATGAGATCAGTTGAAGACATTATGCTTCAACTGATTTTCCAAGGTGATGGCTTCACCTATCATAGTGTTGCAGCTCGTACTCATGTTGCACGGTGCACCCGTCATTGTGCTGCACCTAGTCACTGAGCTGCTCCCATCACTATGCTGCTCCTTACTAACATGCCCATCATGCTGCATCATACATCATCATGCTGTCTCATTCATCATCATGCAGTCTCATTACTGATCATGCTGCCCTTTACATCATTATGCAGTCTCATTACTGATCATGCTGCCCTCTACTAACATGCCCATCATCTCAGTGCTATACCAAAATATCACTGAGCTGTTCTCATTGATCCAAGAGAGGTTCCAGCACTGTTAGTGCAACCCTCTTGCCCCTTGAACAGCTTATCCTTGAGGCTGCACCACTTGTCAAATCCATGCTGTCTAATGTTCTTCTATGTCAGCACTTAGTCACCATGAATCTATACTCAAGTCTGTAATATGTAACAATGTTTATCCTCATGCTGTCACCTACAACAAAACAGGTCTCCTTGCTGCTCTTAGATGTCTTCATTGACTGCATATTAGGTGTCTCCATTGACTGTGTTTAGGGCTGCTTGGACAGCATATAAGTGCCTCCATTAATGACTGTGCTTAGGGCTGTTTGGACAGCATATAAGTGCCTCCATTAATGAATGCGTTTAGGGCCAGCGTATATCCATTAATGACTGTATAAATGTCTTCATTAACTGTGTATAAGGTGTTTCCATGTCTGCGTATAAAGAGTCTCCATGACTGCGTATAGATGTCTCTATGATCTGCGTATAAGTGTCTTCATGAACTGCATATAAGGAGTCTCCATGACTGCGTATGGATGTCTCGATGATCTGCATATAAGTGTCTTCATAACTGTGTATTCTTCATTGACTGCGTGTAAATAAGTCTTCATGACTGCGTTGGATCAGCTAGGCCATCATCTGCTGCTAGAGCATCATACTAGGCCAGCGTATACTCTTTAGTGTCTTGCCTTCACCAAAAACCCAAAAACGTGGAGAGGAGGAGATCACATGAAGAGTGTGTCTCCAAATGACTTCAAGTCCTCTTCTATTTATACTAAAACGTAGATGATGAATAGACATGTCTATTGGGCTTTTGAGCCTACATAAGATGCTGGCCGACTTGACAATATGTTTTATAACACAAATAAATTCACAACTCCATGAATACTTGTCGGAATCGGATGATCTTTAGATCAATCCTACACCTCTTGATGAGAGGGATCCAATAAAAATATCAGCTGCCATAAATAAGATGACCCACATGGAGTTTGGCCCTAGTTGCCAATTTTAACACTCCCTCTCAACTAGGGAGAGCTCCATCCGCTGATCCATATGTCCAATTGTATTATCTCTGCCATCAGTGCCCTGCCCTGGTCTGCTCAGCTCTGCTCTGCTTAGCTCGAACTATGAAGAAGAAGAAGTGATCGAGGATGTATCATACCATCCTCCACTGACCCAAAGTCAGTCTCAGAGTGTGTACCACTGGTCCCAGACCAGTGCTCTACTGACCTGAAGTCAGTGTCATAGTGGGTACCACTCTCACTGGTCCCAGACCAGTATCATTGATTTTAGATCAATGAAGGTCATCCTAGCATAGGGAGTACGGTAGGTACAACGATGTGTCCATCGGTACTACTATGGGCCCTATCCTCATTTCCCTGCTCATTGATCAGATGAGAGGTACTTCCCATGAGTCCCGGACTGCATGGGTATGATGCCTCGATAGGAGAACTAATCATCCTGTCCACAAGAGAGCCAATCATCCTGTCCCACAAGAGAGCAAATCATCTTGTCCATTGGAGAGCGAATCATCATGTCCACAGGAGAGCGAATCATCCTGTCCCACAAGAGAGTGAATCATCTTGTCCCACAAGAGAGCGAATCATCTTGTCCACAGGAGAGTGAATCATCCTTTCCACAGGAGAGCGAATCATCTTGTCCCACAAGAGAGCGAATCATCCTATCCACAGGGGAGCGAATCATCTTGTCCCACAAGAGAGCGAATCATCTTGTCCCACGAGAGAGCGAATCATCTTGTCCACAGGAGAGCGAATCATCCTGTCCCACAATCGCCATGGAAAACACATCATCCAGGCCCACAGGAGAACTAATCATCCTTTTCCATAGTCACCATGGGGTGTCACAGGGGAAGGTTGAACCTTTTACCCTTTACAAAGTGCACCAACAGGGGATGGTGAGTCACCCTGTGGTCATATGTTGCTTTAGTAAGTACCCCAAGCCCCCAGAGCTCCCAGAGCTCAATGTATGCAACATGCAGGACCCTTTTACAAGGGACTCTCGACGACTCCAAGTCGTTCGGGAAAATCACAGATTTGATCTTTCCCTCGGGGCTTTGACAAAGTGTAGCGACCTGTACATCATCTCACAGCGATGGAGCTTCCTTGCTCATTTACTTACCATATCCTAGATAAGGCAGTATCTGATGTCTATTTGCTGGAGCAATCATCGAATACGAGATTCCTCAATAATCGAATCGCACCTCTAGTTGTCACAGAGAATCACAGTGGTATTCATCATGTGTACAAAAAGCTCGCTGAAGAGCTTCCACAACCAGGCAACTTCATATGAGATCATACTCATAGCTATGTATTCGATCTTGACTTCTGCTTCCTACTTGTCCATGATATCAAAGCAAAATCCAAAGAGAACCAACATTGAGAAGTGCTCTAGTGTTCCTCCACACTGCCTGCCCAGTCAACATTCGAATAATTATGCAGTTTCATATTTCAGGCAGTGTATCTCAATCCATGGGAGATTGTGCCCTGTTATCTCAGAGGATTCCTGGCACCAATCTAGTGAGGCTCAACCAAATATGAGCTCACCATGCTAACTCCAAAACATATGTTTGGACGGAAGTTCACCAAGAACATCAACGCAAACGAGTTTATGACACTCAGAGGCATTTCCCAAATCTGGTCCGACATCACTACCATGTAACTTCTGAAAATTAAGATCCTCGAGGTAGTCACAGGCTAGCAGTTTATCATTCCACATTCGGAATCCAACTCCCTCTTACTTCTGCAAATGAGAGGGTCTGCACCTGTCAGAAATAGGTCATCTTCATAAGGTGCTGGTATGAGAGGTCTATCATCCACAACCTTCAGATGGTTTGGATCGGTTTCACTCCTAGTGAATCTCAACTTCATCAGACAACTATCAATCATCTCATACTACGCCCGGGGTGTTTTGCTTCAAGCCATAGAGGGCTTTCTTCCACTTGCATACATGAGATTCCTGATCATCAATCTCAAACCCCTCGGGTTGTTCCAGCCCTGTGGACCTGCTACATGAGGGGAATGGTCCCCTTGTAAGATTTTCCTTCGGTACATCTCAGACATATACTTTCATGCTCTTTTTGAATTTAGGCATCCCTGTCACCATCTGACTCACAGACCTTCGGTTCTACGTGTCAATGGACATGGTCCCCAGTGGACTTCCTGCAACTTGATACAACCCTGAACTCAAAAACATCTTTGAAAATTCTATCTTCAAATATGTACCTTTCCATCGATGAGTGCCACTCTGAAACCTTTGACTTCCATTGCTGAAATGGACACCAGGGTCAGGTACATAAAAGATATTTTGTAAATGAATAGAGTTACCCTCATTCAATTGAGGGATAATATTCCCAACATCCTTTTTGGGATAGGTGGCATCAGCTACAAGTATAATCCCATGATTGTTTCCATCTCTACCAAATTAGAGAGTGTACCCATCTCTCCAATGAAGTGCCTTGAAGCACTATAATCAATAAGCCAGGTTTCCAAAGAATCTGAAGGAGAGGGCCAATACAAGATAACACTTCTTTATCTTATTAGAAACAATATTTGATTCTTCATACCTGCGGTTCCCTGCTTTCTTTGAAGAGTCGACCATATCTCCTTGATGAGCTGTATTACCTGTCATTCCTTTGATCATTGAAGATGTCCCTGGAATGATTGTTTATCTTCATCAAGGGATGTGTCTCTGCCATTCGGACACTTCTTCGCTTAATGGCCAAACTTATTGCAACCAAGGCATCCACCTTTTCTTGCAACCTTAGATCTGATCTTTTCAATGAAGTGATCTTAAGGTAGGCCATCAAAAACTTCCGCAGTGCCATTCTGATAATATTCTTTGCTTCGACTTCACCCTTAGTGAATTGGAAGAGGGATGAGGAACCCATTGATTCTTTTGTCCCGTCCCAACTGTCTTTGGTGATTGCATTTTCACTCTTGCTTGGGCATTGTCTTCACCTCAGCTCTGATACCATGTTAATTTTAGGTATGTCCTATGCTAGAGCAATTTATTTCAATTTTCACAGTTAGCTCAATATTTTTCCCAGATTAGCAATCACATCAGCATTAAAATAAACTGCAGATAGAACATAAACATAATTCGTAGAAGACAAGCCAAGACAAGAGGACACAAGATGTGGCGCCAGCCAGCTACAAACCCCAATGTGGGGAAACCCTTTATCAATTCTTCTTTTATGTTCTTCAAAGTTCAGCAGAGAGAGATAGTACATTTACAACAAAAGTCAACACTTTGACTTATCTAGATACAAGCATAGATCATCTCCTATAATGATGATCCATGAGATCAGTTGAAGACATTCTGCTTCAACTGATTTTCCAAGGTGATGGCTTCACCTACTCATGTTGCACCCGTCACTGTGCTGTACCTAGTCACTGAGCTGTTCCCATCACTATGCTGCTCCTTACTAACATGCCCATCATGCTGCCTCATACATCATCATGTAGTCTCATTACTGATCATGCTGCCCTTTACATCATTATGCAGTCTCATTACTGATCACGCTACCCTTTACATCATCTAGTCTTACTGATCATGCTGCCCTTTACATCATCATGTAGTCTTACTGATCATGCTGCCCTTTACATCATTATGCAGTCTCATTACTGATCATGTTGCCCTTTACATCATTATGCAGTCTCATTACTGATCATGCTGCCCTTTACTAACATGCCCATCATCTCAGTGTTGTACCAAAATATCACTAAGCTGTTCTCATTGATCCAAGAGAGGTTCCAGCACTGTTAGTGCAACCCTCTTGCCCCTTGAACAACCTATCCTTGAGGCTGCACCACTTGTCAAATCCATGCTGTCTAAGGTTCTTCTATGTCAGCACTTAGTCACCATGAATCTATACTCAAGTTTGTAATATGTAACAACATTTATCCTCACATCGTCACCTACAACAAAACAGGTCTCCTTGCTGCTCTTAGATGTCTTCATTGATTGCGTATTAGGTGTCTCCATTGACTGCGTTTAGGGCTGCTTGGACAGCGTATAAGTGCCTCCATTAATGACTGTGTTTAGGGCCAACGTATATCCATTAATAACTGCGTATAACTGTCTTCATTAACTGTGTATAAGGTGTTTCCATGTCTGCGTATAAAGAGTCTCCATGACTGCGTATGGATGTCTCTATGATCTGCGTATAAGTGTCTTCATGAACTGCGTATAAGGAGTCTCCATGACTGCATATGGATGTCTCTATGATCTGCGTATAAGTGTCTTCATAACTGCGTATTCTTCATTGACTGCGTGTAAATAAGTCTTCATGACTGCGTTGGATCAGCTAGGGCATCATCTGCAGCTAGGACATCATACTAGGCTAGCGTATACTCTTTAGTGTCTCTCCTTCACCAAAAACCCAAAGACGTGGAGAGGAGGAGATCACATGAAGAGTGTGTCTCCAAATGACTTCAAGTCCTCTTCTATTTATACTAAAACGTAGATGATGAATAGACATGTCTATTGGGCTTCTGAGCCTACATAAGATGCTGGCTGACTTGACAATATGTCTTATAACACAAATAAATTCATAACTCCATGAATACTTGTCGGAATTGGATGATCTTTAGATCAATCCTACACCTCTCGATGAGAGGGTCCAATAAAAATATCAGCTACCATAAATAAGATGACCCACATAGAGTTTGGCCCTAGTTGCCAATTTTAACACATAGACTTCAAAGATTAAGTTTTTTCACGTTGTTTTGTTTGTTATTCATTTTACTTTATACATTTGAAATTTTACTTTTATACATTTAAAATTTTACTCTTGAGTGTGAAGAGAAAGGAGAAAATGAAAATAATAGAATCTGGTGCATGCAGTTCTATAATTTATTTATATTTTTCTTTCCCCTATATCTTATAAAGTAATTCTGAATTTTCTTTGTTTAGACTTTGTCAACCAGTGATAAAGCAGTGATATGTTAAGTGGTTTTACATTTCATTTTTAACCTCCACATTAAAATCCATCGTAGTATGTTTCTCTTAGAATTTTGTCTGCATTGAAATTTATTGGAGTTGCTCAGTTTAGAGTGTGTCAACTATTGGTTTTAACCTCCCCATGAAAATTCACTGGAATTTGTCTTTGGATGTTTATACCAACTTAGTTTAGATACAATTTTTATTGAGTGTTATTATTGACTTTTATTAAGTATAGATGTTGTAGTGAAAGTAATATGGATTGAACCAAGAATAGAAAAAAACCGTACTACTAATGGTAATATGAGTAATCACAATAGTTGTCTCTCTAGTGCAAATAAAATAAGATGAGAAACATAAAATAAAAATAAAATTATAGATATAATTTAATTATAATTGATTATAACTAATAATTAAACCAACCTAGATCCATCTTAACTTCGGATCTACCAAGGGTCGAAAGGGATCAAATCTCTCTTCAATCTAAAAGAGGTTTGCATTTCAAGAGATTTGATCCCTCTCGAGGCTTGGTATATCTGAGGTTAAGATGAATCTAGGTTGGTTAAATGGTAAACAAAGTATCAAAATTACATCCATAATTTCTCCCCATTCTCTCGAGTTAAGTAGGGTTCTTATACAATTATTACAATGTCTTATCTTTTTAAAGGGGTTGAGGTAGCCCCAAGGGTTAGCTCAATTGGTTGAGTTCCCGTTGCTATGTACCTCGTCGATTGGTAGGTCATGGGGTCAATTCCCCTCGATGCCCTTGGGGTTAGGCCCTACTAGTTTGGCCGGCGGGATGTGATTCCTTCGGGTTGATCTGCTCAGATTTTCCATGGGAAAAAGGGCTAAGGACAGTCATAAGAATCAATGATGCTCAGGTGGTTTTCAATCTCATTCTAATTGCTCAACGAAGATAGACAAAAAATACAACTCGTGGCTTGTCATCCGCATCAGCAGATCAATATTTTGACAAAAATCAACAACAACAATTGTTACATCAATGATAACAACGAGTGCTACAACATTGCAACAATAGGTGCTACAACAACACATTGGTCGGTGTTACAACAGCTGCAATAGGTGTTACAACAATGTAACTGATGGGTGTTTGCAGCAACGTAACCGGTGAGTGTTGCAACAACGCAACTAATGGGTGTTACAATAACTGTTGAAATATCTCTGATAAAACTTGTAGCAGCACCATTAAGTGTAACAGTACTTGTAGTAGCTTGTCCGAAACAATGTCTCACAAATTTTCTCATTAGTAAGCATAAAATGCTAGTTTTTCCTTTAATCACACTAGTATGATTGCTTAAAATGATATAAATACTGGGTAAACATACTTTAGTCGGAAATTTATCATTATTAACAAAGTTAGGCTTCAAGATATTGCCATGACAAGCAAAAATGGCCATAAAGGTTGTAAATGTGTGTGGAAAAGATGGAGTTTTAGGTGCCCATCCATCTCACTAGATGGCCTACTAGTGGTGGTGGTTTGCTTGTTGAAAAGGTGAGCCTTTTTTGGGGATTTGAATTAGCAACTCCGCAAGGTTCTTTTTGAAGGGAGACAATTTCAACTAGATCGAAAGAGATCTAGAACTTTGTTGTCATTGGAAAGATGAGAAAAGGAGCAAAGTAAGGAGGTATTGTGATGGGTTAGGAGGAGGAGGATTCGGGTTCTCCTTGAGCCAAGGAATAAATACATGAGTCATGTGAAGTTTGTAAAGTGCCACAAGATGGGCCACTACGCTTCTCACTATCTAGAGAAGAAGGGTAATAGCAAGCAACAGTGTAGCATAAGCAGTTTGCAAGGAGTAGAAGCTTCAACCCACAAGGCGATGAGTTATCATTGAAGTTTGAGATTGCCTTCTCCATAGTTTCATGCCTATGTACTCAAACTGTCTTTGGTGTAGGGTGGCATGTGGATAGGGGAGGATCTCTACAAATGACCTTCAACTAAAAGTCATTTGTTCAACAAACTTTAGGAGTAGAGAGGCCTACAAATAGGTGGAGTTGGGTGATAATGCCACATATCCAATTATAGGGATGGGTTTAATCTCTTCTTGCATGCCAATAGGTGATGTTCTTGACCTTGATGATGTCTTATGTGTTCTTGTTTCAATAGAGGATATTCTTTTAGTGGCAACCAAATTAAATCTTAGATGCATGGCTGAGTTTGATGATCAACAGGTCATTAGTGGAGATTGCAATAGGGGTCATGATCATATTTTGGCCAAACGTATGCAAGAAGGTGGCCTCTAAGGGTTGCTTTCTAATTTGATCAAACTTGGAGCTTTAATGCACGATAATGACAAATTATGCTAGCTTTAGCGCAAGCGATTTGGCCACCTGTACCATGGAGCATTACCTCTCTTGAAGAACATGGTGGAGGGATTGTTAGAATTCAAGATCAAGAAGATAGGGTTGTGCACTCGACAAACATGCCAAGATTTCTTTCCTAAGTAGTGGGCATAGATCAAGGGGGATTATTGTTCTAGTGCACTCAGATGTGTGTGGACCTACGATTTCAACCTTTCTTATAGGTAACATTTATTATGTTCCTTTCATTGATGATTCCTTTAGGAAAACTTGGATCTACTTTATGTAGGACAAGGATGAAATCTTTCATAAGTTTTAAGAGTTTAGAGCCCTTATAGAGAATCAGATTGGTAAGAAGATTAAGATGTTGAGATTTAACAATGGAGGAGAGAACTCCAAGAATTTTGATGCCTTTTATAAGAAGGTAGGGATCAACGAGGGAGCTAAAGCCCGATAGTACTTTACAACCCTCAGAAGAATGTGGTTGTTGAGAGGAAGAACAAGTCCATCATAGAGACAACCAACGCTATGATTCCTCATATAAATTCCTAATTTAAATCTGACCATGTATCTTTGGGTGAAGCACACAGTGAAAATGATGAAACTCTGAACATGTCATAGGATATTGAAGGAAAACACACTGGAGGAAGCTTTTATTGTTGAGAAATCATAAGTATCACACTTTCATGTTTTTTGTTGTCTTGTGTATATTTATACTCCTGATTAGAGGAGATCTAGGCTTGAACCTTTAGCATGTGTTGAATTTCCTACAAGATGAACATTAGAAACCAATCTTTTGATTTGATAATGACTTCTAATGATCTTCAATTAATTCTTCTTATGCCACTAATATCATTAAGCAATTATACACAGAAAATCTCAGTAGTAATGCAACTAAAACAATAGAAACAATAAAGTTCATAAAGAGAACCATGCACAATAGAGAACAATTTTTCCTTGGGAAACCCAAACTTGGGGAAAATCCAACAACTCTTCTTCTAGGAGAAATTTTCTTCAGCAAGGTTTACAAATTCAAATTGTCTAGAAATCTATGCAAAAATCCAAGTCCAAAATTTAGTCAAGTTTGTCTTCTATATGTTCCCATTTGTGGCTAATTTAGAAGAGAAATGATGAGCGAGTAATCAAATGAAGTGTCCCATCATTTATATAGATACAAGTCGAATGGATGTGTTTATCCCAAGGGACACACCCTCTCATGGTGGGGCCGACTTGTTCCTTTTGAGCCTCTACATGAAACCCAAAAAATAAAATTTATGTTATTTTAATTTCTATAATTTTTCTAGGTCAACCCAGGAGGCCTCCTAGCATGCAGGAATACCTCCCGAAGCCACACAAAAATCAACACTCCCTCTTAGCGATGGAGGCATTCTCCTTGGTTGCAACGGATTTTCCTTTAGCTGAAATTTCTCCTTCCTTAAGAAAAGTTCATGAGCTTGTCATGTTGATGCATGTCCATAGATAACTCCATCTAGGAGTGGGAAATGTAATTCCTCACATGCACATGAGTATCCAGGGCCTTTTACCTCTGGCTAATATCCATAATGGCTCCTTCCTCTGGTCAAAGTTCTTTATGATGCAACCAAGTCCTTCTCGTTTCTCATGAGAGAATCCACCCTTGGACCATTCTCCCTTCTGGTCTAAGTCCTTTATGGCCTAGCCAAGCCCTGGATTTTAGGTGAATTAAATCTATCTCCTTTGGTCAAAGTCCTTTATGGCCTAGCCAAGTCCTTTTGGCTTCTTAGGAGAAGATCTGTCTTGCAAAGACCTTGTCACTTCTTCTCAATGAGGAAGACATTCAACATCATACCACACTCGTTTTTGAAGTATGTCCCCAATCTGCTCATCTGTGGATATGTACTGGAGCTCTACTGCTCCTCTCTGCACCATATTCTCGAATGAAGTGACTTGGCCATGTCCTTATGGTTGCTTCCTTTGTCAAATAAGCAAGTCTTTCTGCTATCACTGCTCCCTTTGTCACATAAGCAAGTCCTTCTACTATTACTACTCCCTCTGTCACGTGAGCAAATCCTTTTGCTATTACTGCTCCCTTTGAATTGGAAGCTCTTTCGGTCATTTGGCATGATCTTGGATGTCTTAGCAATATGTACAATCCTCCCTCTCAAACATTAATCACTTCTTGCTGAGTCTATGCTTGAGTCCAAGAGTCTGACCATCAACGAGAGGAGCAAAAATCTTCTCGTAGTCCATTTCCTCTATCTTGGAGAACCCTCTTGTCACAAACTTCTTGATGCTGCTAGCTATTGCATGAATCATTGCATTGGAAGTTATCATAATATACCCATTCTTTCCCTCCATTCAGGGGGACATGGAAGAAAAAATCATAACCAAGCAAAAAATGCAAACACAAAAGTTTGGCCAAGGAAAAAAAAAATAATAATCAAGGGAGAAAAATATGAAGTACTTATCTCTTGATTTAAGAGGGAAACTCCTTAGTGTTGTCAACTCCTTCTTGATTCTTGCCTCGCAGAAATCACTGAAGTCCATTTGTAATTTTTATCAAGCTTGAAATGCTCATCCTCGTCCTCAACATCAGTTGTTAATGCTTGCAGCTTTCTTCTTGCATGACCTGTAAGGGCTAGGATTTCTTTGTTCCATGGATTAACAATCCATTTATCGAGCTGTCTAGCCACACCAAAGGCTCAACAACAGGCTAGCATCAACACCAAGTCTTCCCTTGGATCTCTCACTTGCATTTTGTTAATTTTAGGATAACAATGGTATGTTCTGTGCTTAGAGCAATTTAACTTCAATTTCTTTATTAGCCCAATATCAATATCTAGTTCAGCAATCACATCATCATGATAGTAAAATGCAAATAGAACATAAACAACAACAGTAGAAGACAAGCTGACACAAGAGGACACAAGATATGGCACCAGCTAAGGAAAAACCCCAATGTGGGGAACCCTTGATTAATTCTTCTTATAATTCTTCAAAAGTTCAGTAGAGAGAGAGTAAATTTACAATATTCACTTGCCCAAACTGATTAGTCAAAACAGTAGAAACAGGAAGCCCTAACCAGAAAGTCAACGTTGGGCAACAGGGCTAAAATTCACCACCAAAATAGCTCGATCAACCTTGGTCAACTCGGCCTCCAACAACAAGACAATGCAGCGCAAAAACAATTTGAAAATTACCAGTCAAATTTGGTCAACAAAAGTCAACGCAACAACTTGGTCAAAAAAAGTCAACGCAACCTGAATTAGGGTAGTCAACGCAGGGGTCAAACTGCCTCAGTTTTTGTGCCCAAAACTGCGGCATGCCCAAACAGAAGTCTCCCTCACAAAACCGAAGTCAGCCTCTTGAAATTTCGGTCAAATTTGGTCAACGCAGCAACTAGAAAATCAGACCTTCCTTTGCACGTGTGGAGAGAGAGAGAGAGAAGCCCAGAAATCTGTACCCAATCAAGATGAGAGAGAGAGATGAATGAGAGTGATGCCAAAATGAGGAGGCACCTTGTATTTATATGCAACGTTGAACGCTGGAGGAGGCTAATTTGATGGTTGGCCGACCCTGACAATTTGTCCATAATCAAAATAAATTCATAACTTCATTTGTACATGCTAGAATGGGATGATATTTAGATCAGTCCTACACCTCTCAGAAAGAGGAATCCAAAAAAAATATCAACTGCCTCATAAGAGCTGTCCAAAGTGATGTTTGGCCCTAGTTCCCAAATTTAACAGTCCCTCTCAACTAGGGAGAACATCACCTGCCAAATTGTCTGATAATCTGTACCATCCCCATCACTGCATTGCTCTGCTTTGCTTTGTTGAACCATGAAGAAAGAAGAAATGATCGAGAATGTATCATACCATTCTCCACTGACCCAAAGTAACTCTCCAACAACAGAGAGTGTGTCATACCACTCTTAACTGACTCGTAGTCAGTTTCCATTGATCCTAGATCAATATCAACATCCTAGCATAGGGAGTACAATAGTACACGATGCCTCCATTGGTAGTACTATGGTCCCTATCCTCATTTCCCTACTCATTGGCCAGATGAGAGGTACTTTCCATGAGTCCTAATCTCTAGATTACATGGGTAGGATGTGCCAGCAGGAGAAGGTGAACCATTCATCTTGCTCATATGCCATAGGGGAGGGTGAACCACTCAACCTATGCATATGCCACCATGGGGTATCATAGGGGAAGGTGAACCGTTCACCCTGTACACAACACACCACTAGGGGAGGGTGAGTTACCCTATGGTTGCTCATTGCCCCAAGAAGTACCCCAAGCCCCTCGGAGCTCCTAGAGCTCAACATCCATCTCTTATGGGACCCTCATGAGAGGGTCTCTCCACGACTCCAAGTTGTTCACGGAAGGTTAAGAATTTGACCTTCCCCAGGGGCTTCATAAGAATATCGGCAACCTGATCATCAGTCCCAATGTGTTGGAGCCTTATTGCTCCCCGTTGTACCATATCCCGGATAAAGTGGTACCTGATATCAATATGCTTGGAGCTGTCATGAAACAAGGGATTCTCCGAAAGACGAATCCCACTCTGGTTGTTGCAGAAGATCACGGTGGTATCCAACACATGTCCAAACAACTCACTAAAGAGCTTCCTCAACCAAACAACTTCATAGGAGGCCAAACTAGCAGCAATGTATTTAGCCTTAGCGGTGCTTAAAGAAACTGACTTCTACTTCCTGCTCATCCATGATATTGAAGCAAAACCTAGAGAGAAGCAACATCCTGATGTGCTTTTGCGATCCACCACACTGCCAACCCAGTCTGCATCAGAGTAGCCATGGAGCCTCACATTCTTGGTAGTGTATCTTAGTCCATAAGTGATTGTACCCCAGAGATATCTCAAGGGATTCTTGGCAGCAATCCAATGTATATGATGAGGCTCGACCATAAACTGACTTAATGTGTTCACTGCAAAACATATGTTTGGATGGGAGTTCACCAAGAACAATCAGGGCCCCTATGAGTTGATGATACTCAAAAGGATTTCCCAAATCGGGCCCGACAACACTTCCGCATAACTTCTTGAAGTTAAGTTCCATCAGAGTAATCACAGACTTACAGTGCACCATCCCAAATCTTTCAAGTATCTTCACAATATACTTTCCTTGAGAAAGGAAAATCTTGTCTGGCTTTTGCCAGACCTCCAACCCTAGGAAGTAATGCATCAGTCCTAGGTCCTTCATCTCGAATTCGGAAGCCAACTCCCTCTTACATTGATGAATAAGAGGGTTTGCACTTGTCAGAAAGAGATTGTCCACATAGAGTACCAAGATGAGAGGTCTATCATTCTCAACCTTAAAGTAAAGGTTCAGATCAACTTCACTTCTTGTAAATCCCAACTTCATTAGATAGCTATCGATCCTCTCATACCAAGCCTGGGGTGCTTGCTTCAACCTTGCTTCAACCCATAGACGACTTTCTTCAACCTGCATACATGTGTATGATGATCTTGAACTTCAAACCCCTCAGGTTGTTCCACATAGACTTCCTCCTTAAGTGAACCATGCAAGAAGGTAGTCTTGACATGCGCCTTGTTAAATTATGGTATGTTCTATGCTTAGAGCAGTTTACTTATTTTTCTTCTTATTACCCACAGATTAGCAATCACATATACATTAAGTAAAGTGCAAATAGAACATTAAATTATCAACAGAAAACAAGCCAAGAC
>APFE031414106.1:0-31064 GCA_000404065.3 Pinus taeda | reverse complement strand
CAAAATTGGCAGGTGTTAAAGGAAAGGCCTACAAATGTAGCTGACATTGCAGGTTTTGAAACGGTGGAGGAGGCCGCTCTTGATGGGCAGTTTTGGACAGCTGTGAGACAGGTATTGGATTTCACCAAGCCAATTTATAACATGATTCGGTTTGCAGATACAGACAAACCAGTGATTGGCGAGGTGTATGAGCAAATGGATACCATGTTGGGGGAAAAAAAAGACATTGTTAATAACAGAGATCCCGACTTGTACAATCTGATTCACGATTGTGTGTGTGAACGGTGGAAAAGGCTTAACCTTCCACTACATTGCTTGGCGTATATCCTTACGCCAAAATACTACTCAGATTCTTGGTTGGGAAAACCTGCAGCAGGGGGTGGTGTTAGGAGCAAACCCCATTTAGATCGAGAGGTAACTAAAGGATATCTAGATGCATTAGAAAAGTTGGTGCCTGACAGGAAGGAATGTGCAGCTGTGCGCCTTGAAATAGGCAGATACTTCACTGGCAGTGGTTTGTATGGTAACTTCCATGCAATGGACGACAAAGATAAATTTGATTCTCTCACATGGTGGGAAACATATGGCGGCGACGGACCTTTGCGAAAATTGGCATTGAAAGTTCCTGCACAGGTTGTAAATTCTTCTTCTGCAGAGAGGTGTTGGAGCACCTACAGTTTATATACATAAATGTGAAAGAAAACAGGCTCAACGAACCGAGCAGAAAGCTTGGTTGTTAAATGTGCACTACTAATTTGAGGTTGTGAGCCATTACTGTGATCGGGCTAGATGAAGATCCCACCAATATAAAATTGGGACAAATCACCCTGAGGACGACAAATTTGGAGGATGGCAAAATTGTACATATGGAAGAACTAGAAGATGAGCTTTTAACGGGATGGAAAGCTGAAGCAGCGCAGCAACCATGCACCTCACCTCCATCCAGTAGCAGTTCTCGGGGCCCGATCTTGTTCCATTGCCTACTCCACCTCATCGAACACCCTCGCGTGGAGGCCTCTAAGTTCTGGTCGTCGGTCTGGCGGGAGCCTCCTAGAAGACCACCGACGACCTGCTTATAAAACTTCCTCCAAGGAGACTCTCGTGCAAGGCCAGAGTTGGTTAGATTTAACAGTTTTACTTGTCTTTTTTTAGTTTCTATTAGACTTTCAACTTTAAGTTTCATAACTGTTGAAGTTTTGAAGTCCTTGACTCTTGACTCTTGACTCTTGACTCTTTCATATCATTATGACATTATGATATTTTTTGTAAACATTATATCACTGTGACAATGAAAATTTGAAGTCTGAAGTTGGGCCTTGGCAATTATAACTCATTGGTAATGATTGTAAATTATGAATATGATGCTTTGTGAAAGACTAAAGTTGTTTCATTTCATCTCATTATTCATGTTTCATTTTATAAATTTTTAACGTTTCATATCATGTTAACAGTTAGAAGTTAGGACTTAGAAATATCTTCAATATTACTTCTTGTAATGGTTAAACTTGGCTTACAAGTACAACTTGTTACTTTGGTGATCAATGATGATAAATGTTATTGAATTGAATGCTATTTTAATTTATTATTTTACTAAGGTTGATGACGATTATAATTTCTAGAATCTAGATGATTGATGTGATATGGTTCAATGATCAATTTATGTTTTTTTTATGTTTTTTATGTCTATTTCATCATTCTACATGTTTTTGTTGACATATATGTATCAAAAATTAAAAAATATAAAAAATATATATATTTTTAAAAAATCGCTCCGGGATTCGCTCCCAAACCGGGAGCTTCTGAAAATGGTCGCTCCCGCTCCCGCTTCCGCTCCCGCTCCTCGCTTCCGCTCCCGCTCCCAAGTAACATTGGTTGAACCTTTACCTTGTACATAGTGCACCACCAAGGGATGGTGAGTCGCCCTGTGGTCACATGTCGCTCCAAGAAGTACCCCACGCCCCCTGGAGCTCCCAAAGCTCAATACATCATACTTGACCCTCATAAGAGGGTCTCTGAACGACACCGAGTCGTTCTTAGAAAGTCAGGAATTTGACCTTTCTTAGGGGCTTTTTCAAAATGTTGGTGACCTGTTCATATGTACCGATATGTTGGAGCCTTATTGCTCCTTGCTGCACCATATCTCGAATATAGTGGTACCTAATATCGATATGCTTGGAGCGGTCATGAAATACGGGATTCTCTGATAAATGGATCCCACTCTGGTTGTCACACAGGATCACGGTGGTATCCAATGTAAATCCGAACAGCTCACTGAAGAGCTTTCACAACCAGATTGCCTCACAGGAGGTCATGCTAGCAGCAATGTACTCTGCCTCGGCGGTGTTCAAAGCCACCGACTTCTGCTTCCTGCTCATCCAGGATATCGAGGCAGATCCCAAAGAGAAACAACACCCGAAAGTGCTCTTTCGGTCCACCACACTGCTTGCCCAATCAACTTTAGTATACCCAAGTAGTCTCACATCTCCGACAGTGTATCTCAACCCATGAGTGATTGTGCCCCGAAGATATCTCAACAGATTCTTGGCACCAATCCAATGTGAGTGGTGAGGCTCAACCATATGTTGACTCAATGTGTTGACTGCAAAGCGTATATCCGGACGGGAGTTCACCAAGAACATTAATGCTCCGACGAGTTGGCGATACTCGGTAGTATTTCGTAAAACAGGTCCGACAGCACTACTGCTTAACTTCTTGAAGTCAAGCTCCATTGGGGTAGTTACGAGCTTGCAATCCACCATGCCGAATCTCTCCAATATCTTCACCACATATTTTCCTTGAGATAGGAAAATCTCCCCTGGTTTCTGCCAAACTTCCAGTCCTAGGAAATAGTGTATAAGTCCTAGGTCTTTCATCTCGAACTCAGAAGCTAGCTCCCTCTTACATTTGTGAATGAGAGGGTCTGCACCTGTTAGAAAGAGGTCATCAACATATAGCACCAGTATGAGAGGCTTGTCATCTATAACCTTAAAGTAAAGGTTAAGGTTGGCTTCACTCCTAGTGAATCCCAGCTTCATCAAGTAGCTATTGATCCTCTCATACCATGCTCAGGGTGCTTGCTTTAGCCCATTGAGGGCCTTCTTCAACCTGCACACATGAGATTCTCGATCATAAATCTCAAATCCTTCGGGTTGCTCCACATAGACCTCCTCTTTGATCAAACCATGTATGAATGCAGCCTTGACATCCATCTGATGTAGGTTACATCCTTGCAAAGCAGCAAGGGCTATGATCGAGTGGATGGTGGTATATCGGGCAACAGGTGCAAATATCTCGTCATAGTCTATACCTTCCTTCTGGGAGAAGCCACGAGCGACAAAATGAGTCTTATACTTTTCCGCACTTCCATCAACTGCATGCTTTATCTTGTAAAGCCATTTTGAAGTGACAATTGCTTTGTCCCGGGGTCTGGGGACCACATCTCAAACATCTTTTTTCATAATGGACTCATATTCCTTGGTCATAGCATCCTTCCATACTTGATGCTTGACAACATCTGTGAATGATGAAGGCTCATTTTGGATGATCGTGCTTATGATGGTCAGGTATCCCTAATACCTGTTCGGCTTCTTACTTTCACAAAAGGTTCCTCTGGGTGCAATGTGTCCTTCAGCATCATCAAGTGTCCCCCTAAGCCATGAATGCCTCTTCCTAGAAGTGGAAAGCTCTTGCGGAGAAGGATCAATAGGATCCATAGGTGCTTCCACATCGAGCATCGTCTCATCTTCCTTTTCCTTCAGTTCCCTGGTGCCAGCTTCTTTAGATCCCCTTAAAGTAGGAAGATTGTCTACTTTGCTAAGAGCCATATCTTCGTCAAAGGTGACATCATGACTAATCTTGACTTCCCTTTGACCAACTACATAGATTCTATAGCCCTTAGCATTTTCGCTATAGCCCACGAAGATTCTTTTCTTTCTAGATGCACCCAATTTATTCCTTTTCTCTTTAGGCACATGAAAATATACAGGGCTTCCAAAAATTCTAAAATGAGATATGTCAGGTTTCTTACCGGTGAAGATTTTTTCGGGAGTCTTGGAACCCAATGCTTGACGAGGGCATCGGTTTTGTACATATACGGCGGTATTTGCAGTTTCGGCCCATAGAAACTTCGGAAGTCTTTGATCATGGAGCATAGCACGGACAACTTCCACAATTGTACGATTCTTCCTTTCTGCCACACCATTCTGCTCAGGAGTATATTGATGTGGTAGTCTCCCTCTTAATGCCAGCCTCTTTGCAAAAGTCATGAAACTCATTGGATTCATATTCAATCCCATTATCAGTCCTTAAGGTCTTGATCTTCTTCTCGGTTTGATTCTCGATCAAGGCTTTGAAGTGCCGAAACCAGGGGAACACTTCATCCTTCTTTTTCAAGAAGTATATCCAAGTCTTGCGAGAATAATCATCTGTAAAAGTGAGGTAATATAAATATCCTCCCAAGGAGTTCACAGGCATCATACTGGGTATGTCTGAGTGAACCAACTGCAATATGTTGGAGGCCTTGCTTTGGCTTGAGGGGAATGGTCCCCTTTTGAGCTTTCCTTCCGCACATCCTGGACATACACCTTCTTGCTCTAATCTGAACTCGGGCATTCCGGTCACCATTTTTCTTACATTGGGTAGAGTTTTATAATGAAGGTGAGCAAACCTCTGATGCCATAGTTCAGACTGAAGAGATGTGTCACAAGACATGACACCCAACGGACTTCCTCCGACCTGATATAATGAATTAACTCAAAACCCAAGAGTAAAAGCATCTTTAAAGTTCTTTTTCCATACACATACCTTGCTGTCGTTGAAGGCCACCTTGTAGCCTTTGTTTTCCATTGCCGAAATGGACACCAGGTTCTTTTTTTTTAGATTAGGTACATTTAATACATCTTGTAAGTGGATGGTATTACCCTTATTCAATTGAAGAGTGACATTTCCTACACCTTTCACGAGATATTTTGAATTATCTCCAAGAACAATTTCCAGGTTGGTTTCCTTCTCTATCAGATTATGGAGAGCTTCTTTGTAACCAGTGAAGTGCCTTGAGGCACCACTATCAATAAGCCAATTTCCCAGCGGGTCCGGAGGAGCAGTAGTCGATAGAGCTGCTGGTAGATAATATTTATCTTGCTTATTGTTAACAATGTTAGATTCATACTTGGAATTTCTTGCCTTCTTGAATAGTTGTCCTCTTCCTTGATTTCCGGCACTTCTTTTACCTTTGCCATTTGACCTGCCATTCCTTTGATTGCTTTGAGAGGGATTTTGATCATCGTCCCGGTGTGAGTCCCTTTTATCAGGGCACTCCCTTGCATAGTGACTTGTTTTATTGCAATTGTAACATCGTCCTTTTCTTCCACCCTTCGGTCCAGCCTTTCCTTTGAATTTAGCCTCAGAATTGTTTCTTCTTTTAGTATGAGAAGAGAAGGCAGAGGAATGACCTTTAAGTATGGGCATTTCTTGCTCTTCCATACTTGTTTCTTCTTGAATGCATCTGGCCATTAATTCCTCAAATCCAAGAATTACGTTATTGTTGAGAAGAGTAGTTCTGAATTATACCATTCAGAAGGCAGTCCTCTAAGAGTTATGAGTGTCATTTCCCTGTCAGGAATTACTTCCCCAATAGATAGGAGATCGTTCTTGATCTCAATGATCCTTATTAAATATGCTTGCATACTCTCATCTTTGCCCTTCTTAATTTCTTTAAGCTTATTTTTGAGAAACAAGACTTGATTTGCATCATAACTTTAAATAAACTCACCAATCTATCGTAGATTTCCTTGGAGGTGTTCAACTTGGAAACATAGGCCACCAAGCGCTTGTCGATAGAGTCCCGGATGATCTTCCTTGCTTTGAATTCTCCCTTGGTCCATTTGTTCCTAGTAGCAGTAGATGCATTTGATGGAGGCTCAACAATTCTGCCTTTCAGATGGTCCAACACTTCTTGTTCTTCTAATGTTAGATCGAGATACATCTTCCATCCATGATAGTCAAACTTCTCACGGAGTTCGTCTTCAGCAAGGAAGTGTGTCGAAGACCCCATGATTTCTTTAAGATAGACTTTCCAACCTTCTCTTCGGTGATTGCTCTAGCTCTTGCTCTTGCTTGGGCTTTGTCTTCACCTCAGCTTTGATACCATGTTAAATTATGGTATGTTCTATGCTTAGAGCAGTTTACTTATTTTTCTTCTTATTACCCACAGATTAGCAACCACATATACATTAAGGAAAGTGCAGATAGAACATTAAATGATCAACAGAAAATAAGCCAAGACAAGAGACACAAGATGTGGCAGCTAGCCAGGGACAAACCCCAATGCGAGGAAACCCTTTGATCAAATCTTCTTTTATCTTTAATAGTTCAGCAAAGAGAAATAGTACAAAATTTGAATTCTACAATTTATATCAGCAGCAACAAACCCTAGTTCAGCAAAGTCAAACTTGGTCAAACTAGTTGAAATTGACCTCTAAAATGCTTGGTCAATTTCTGGTCAACTTGTCCTCGAACAACCTGAAGAAACAACCCTAGGAGAGGCAACCACACCCAATTCACACTTTTGGATGGTCAACACTGGTCAAAGAGATGACTTGCTGCCCTAGTGTCCTTCTTTCTGCGTCTTCCTTGCCCTAGGACGTCTTCCTTTCAGCCACACATGTGAGAGAGAGAGAGAGGCTCCTTTTATGCGTAGGAGAGAGAGAGAGAAGATTAGTGAATTGAATTGTCCAAATGAGGAGGAGGCTCCTTTTATGCGCAGGAGAGAGAGAGAGAAGATGAGTGAATTGAATTGTCCAAATGAGGAGGAGGCTCCTTGTATTTATATGCAAATGTTGAGGGTGAATAGATGTGACTGTCGGGCTCCTAAGCGTACACAAGTTTGCTAGCCGACCTTGACAATTTGTCCATAATCAAAATAAATTCATATCTCCATAAATACCTATTGGAATCGGATGATCTTTAGATCAATCCTACACCTCTCGATGAGAGGAATCTAGGAAAAATATCAGAAGCCATAAATAAGGTGATCCACATGGAGTTTGGCCCTAGTTTCCAATTTTAACACACCTGGTGTAGATTCCATCCTTGCGAGGCAGCAAGGGCTATAATCAAATGGATGGTGGTGTAGCGAGCAACGGGTGCAAATATCACATCATAATCTACACCTTCCTTTTGAGAGAAGCCTCAAGCAACAAATCTGGCCTTGAACTTCTCAACACTTCCATCGACACCATGCTTGATCTTGTAGAGCCATTTAGAGGTGACAACAGATTTGTCTTGGGGTCTAGGGACCACATCCCAAACATCATTCTTCATAATTGACTCGTACTCTTCGTTCATAGCATCCTTCCATACTTGTTGCTTCACAACTTCTTTGAATGAGCAAGCTTCAGACTGAATAATGGTGCTCATAGCAGTTAAGTACCCTTGGTACCTTTTAGGCTTCTTTCTTTCACGGAATGCCCCCCTCGGTGCAACATGTCTCTCGGCATCTCCGAGAGTCTCCCTCAGCCATGAGGGTCTCCTTTTGGAGGAGGGCTCATGAGGAGGATCAATGGGATCCATCGGTTCTTCAACATCAGGCATTGGCTCATCCCGCGAATCTCACTGATTTCCTGCATCTGCTTCTTTGTCCTTACTTGGAATAGGAAGGTTGCTAATCTTCCTTAGGGCAACATCCTCATCAAAGGTGACATCATGACTCAACTCTACTTCTCTTTGACCAGGCACATAGATTCTATATGCCTTAGAAGTTTCACTGTAGCCCACAAAAGTTCTTTTTCCCAGAGGCCTCCAATTTACTTCTCTTTTCTTTCAGCACATGAAAGTATACAGGACTACAAAAAATTCTAAAATGAGAAACATCAGGTTTCTTATCGATGAAAACTTCTTCGGGAGTTTTGGTATCCAATGTTTGATGAGGGCATCGATTTTGAACGTACATAGCAGTGTTGGTAGCTTCTCCCCATAGGAACTTTGGAAGTACTTGATAATGAAGCATCGCACAAGTGGCTTCTATAATGGAACGATTCTTCCTTTCAGCAACACTATTTTGCTCAGGAGTATATGCAGTAGCAGTCTCCCTCTTAATGCCAGCTTCCTTGCAATAGTCATTGAATTCATTTGACTCATACTCGGTTCCATTCTCAATCCTTAATAGCTTGTTCTTCTTCCCTGTTTGATTTTCCACCAAGGCTTTGAAGGCACAGAACCATGAGAATATTTTGTCCTTCTTTTTCAAGAAATATATCTAAGTTTTGCGAGAGAAGTCATTCGCAAAGACAACATAATATAAATATCCTCGTAATGATGTCACATGCAACATACCAGATAGATCAGAATGAACCAATTGCAAAATGTCTGTGGTCTTGCTATCCCTTGAGGGGAATGGTCCCCTTGTATGTTTCCCCTTGGCACATCCCTGAGATACACCTTCATGCTCTATTTTGAATTCGGACATACTTGTAACCATCTTCCTTGCATCGGGTAGAGCCTTATAATGAATCCTTCTCTATCAGATTTGAAAGAGCTTCCTTGTACTCGGTGAAGTGCCTTGAGGCACCACTATCAATCAACCAATTTCCCAAAGTATCCGGAGGAGAGGCAGTAGAGAGGGCAGATATAAGATTAAATTCATTTTGCTTAGAATTTACAACATTAGACTCATCATACCTGGAGTTTCTTCTTCTTTTAGAAGCTCGATCATTTCCAAGTTGAATAGCGGAAGCATTCCTTTTCCCTTTGTTGTTGAACATGCCATTCCTTTGATTGTTGTTGTTGCCCCTGGAATGATTGTGATCATCATCATGAGATGTGTCCCTTCTATTTGGACACTCCCTAGCATAGTGACCAAACTTGTTGCAAACGAAGCATCTTCCCTTCCTTCCATTTTTTAATCCCAGTCTTCTTTGACTTTGCTTCTTTGAACCTGCATTGTTCTTCCTCTTGGCATGAGCGGAGAATGTGGTAGGATTATTCCTATTCGAAGGCATCTCCAATTCCATCATCCTTGTTTCTTCTTGAGAATATCTAGTCAATGATTCTTCAAAACCTGGAATTTTGTCGTTATTGAGAATAGTAGTGTTGAACACATGCCAATTGAGAGGAAGATCTCCAAGGGCAATGAGAGTGAGCTCCCTGTCAGCAATAGCTTCACCAATCGAAAGAAGATCATTTTTGATCTCGGTAATCCTCATGAAGTAGGATTGAATATCCTCACCTTTTCCCTTCTTTATATCCTTTAGCTTGTTCTTGGAAAAGAATTTGATTTGCATTGCTAGATTTGAACATGCCAACCAACCTATCATATATCTCCTTTGATGTGTTCAAATCGGAAATTTAAGCAACTAAATGCTTATGAATAGAATCCCTGATGATTTTCTTGGCTTTGACTTCACCTTTCTTGTATTTGGTTTTAGCAGCAACCGGTGCATTAGAAGGAGGTTCTAGAATCTTTCCTTGCACATAATCCATGACATCTTGCTCTTCTAAAATCAAATCAAGAGACATCTTCCATGCATGATAATCAGACTTATCATGAAGCTTATCATCAGACTTGAAGTAGGATGTGGAGGCCATTGAGACTTGTTCTTGATCAGTGATTTCTCCTCTTAGTGATTGCTCTTCACTCTTGCTTGGTCTTTGTCTTCTCCTCAACTTTGATACCATGTTAATTTTAGGATAACAATGGTATGTTCTATGCTTAAAGCAATTTAACTTCAATTTCTTTATTATCCCAATATCAATATCCAGTTCAGCAATCACATCATCATGATAGCAAAATGCAGATAGAACATAAACAACAATAGTAGAAGACAAGCCAACACAAGAGGACACAAGATATGGCACCAGCGAGGGACAAACCCCATTGTGGGGAAACACTTGATCAATTCTTCTTATAATTATTCAAAAGTTCAGCATAGAGAGAGTACAATTTACAATATTCACTTGACCAAACTGATTAGTCAAAACAACAAAAACAAAAAGCCCTAACTAGAAAGTCAACGCTAGTCAACAGGGCTGAAATTGACCTCCAAAACAGCTTGGTCAATCTTGGTCAACAAAAAGTCAATGCAGCAACCTGAATTAGGGCAGTCAACGCTGGTCAAACTGCCTTGGTTTTTGTGCCCAAAACTGCGGCCTGCCCAAATAGAAGTCTCCCTCACAAAACTGAAGTCAACGCTGGTCAAACTGCCTTGGTTTCTGTGAACAGAATTGTGGCCTGCCCAAACAGAAGTCTCCCTCACAAAACCGAAGTCAATGCTGGTCAAAGTCAACCTCCTGAATTTTTGGTCTCCTGAAATTTCGGTCAAATCTAGTCAATGCAATAGCTAGAAAATTGGAGCTTCCTTCGTACATGTGGAGAGAGAGAGAAGCCTAGAAATATGTACCCAATCAAGATGAGAGAGAGAGATCAATGAGAGTGATGCCAAAATGAGGAGGCTAATTTGATGGTTGACCGACCTTGACAATTTCCCCATAATCAAAATAAATTCATAACTTCATATGTACACGTTAGAATGGGATAATCTTTGGATCAATCCTACACCTCTCGAAAAGAGAAATCCAAGAAAAATATCAGTTGCGTCATAAGAGCTGTCCAAAGTGACTTTTGGCCCTAGTTGCCAAATTTAACACATTTAGCACTCCAAGTCTTGCTCTAGGGTTTACAAACCCTAAATATTCCAACTCTTGTACCAGGTTGTCCTTTGCCTTGTAACTAACGTGCATTACCAGTTCTGCTACATAATGTTCCTTGCTATGCTATCCTTTTAAATCAGTTTGATCTAATACTTTGACAGGGAGAATGACACTCATTCCATTAATTGGTCATAGTTCTGCTTTTGAATTGTAACTAGATATAACAACATACATAACCAACAAATTGTAATCATGATAACTTCCATCACTATTACTCATATACTTTGCCTACACCAAAACTTTCGTCAATTCAACCATTGCCTTAGGTGTTATGACACCTGATCGTGTCCAACAGACTCTTCCAAACTCGTTGCCAAACATCAACCGTATTGTTCTTTTTGCTCCTTTAAAAGATGATAAAAAATGGGTATGATCCAACCTTCAGACTTGCAATAATTGTCATTAGGCACCCACAGATTACCAATTCAATTCAATTCATTTGAACATAACTGAGCTTAGGGTAGTGAAAAATCACCAATATTGGCAGGTGCTAGACATTTAATCAGGTCTTTTTCAACCCCTCCCGTCATTGTGATCAACACATCAACCATGCGATGCTCTTCCAAGAACTGAATAGTGTCTCACAGACTGGATGAGATGAGGTTCGAAGTAAAACCCATGAATATTTTGTAGTTTACACTTTGTTCGAAAGTTGAATCCCTCTGTTCCTCGCCACAACCATCTTCAATCGGTTTGTCGCTTAGCCTCCAATCCAACATATTGTTGACAAGAACAATGGCTTGGCCAAGATGAGAAGCTTGAAATCTAGTGGTTAACATTGACTAGAGATTTTTTTTTTTCGTGATCAATTACTTCGTTAATATCATACCCACTCACCATTGTGGATTTGTCATTTAGCTTTGTCGATGATTTCATGGATGTAGCGTAGGTGGAGAGGAAGCTCTTCGAGTGTATTCAATGGGGGCGACAACACTGTTAGTAGGCTCTGAGCCCATTCTCTTCTATTCTATGTACTAGGTATCCTTAGTCCTGTGACGAAGAGGAGGGAATCTTGTGCATGTCTGTGCAATATGAAGAGAAGTTGTCCCCACATGCCCTATTGCATTCAAAAACTATGTATGTGTTCAAGCCTTCCAATAATTCAACATTGTTCGACTTTTACTATTATTGCGACCCTCTTTACAACACCAATCTTTGTGTGCGGATATAGGATCATAACATGTTGTGCATAATCCAGGGCTGGATCAATGCCAATACATGGATATTCACACAATTTGACATCAAAGTGTGCCGCGACCTCACTATAGTTAAAGACAAAGAGGAAGTAAGGAAATCGTGCTTCGGGCCTGTGGATGCAGAAGTTTTCTTCTTTCAGCGCAAATGTTATTAATCTTATCTTATATGTTTTGATGGCCCTTCCTTTGTTCAGAACAGATGCGATACCACAAGATTATTCAAAGTCATCCAACTTTTCCAACTAATTTGTATTCTTAATCTTAGATGAGATGATATGTTGGAGAAGAAAGGATCGATGTTTGAGTGCATTTGTCAGATATTTTGTTGCTACCATGTACAAAAGATTTAAAATATACTTGATGCACCCATCTTCCACACCTGTCTCATGAAGAACGTCCTTCAAATTGGAGGAGATCTTGCCATTCACTATAGCATTTTGGGCAGTCCACTCATCTAAGCCAATCTTAAGGAACAGCTGGAGAAACGCCCCCCCCCTGCCACTCTCGCTTGTCACCATTTTACTGCACAAACAAGTAAAGATGAAGCAAAACCCTGGCAATCCCCTCAACAATGTCAATGATAGTCTTTGTCCTGAAACTCACATAGTAAAGACAGTTCCTGAATTGTGATTCCCAGGTTCGTAGGGTTTTTATAGAGAACGAGTAAATGATGAATTCCAGTAGCGAGCCAAATGTCGTTTCGCACCTGATAGAGGCCCACAACGAATATCGTAGGTGTTGAGTGAGTGGACTGTGTCTCTTCAATGGCTACTCTTATCAACAAGGCTTTGATACCATGTTGAATTTTCTACAACATAAACAGTAGAAACCAATATTCTGATCTGATAATTGCTTCTAATGGTCTTCTATTAATTCTTCTTATGCCACTGATGTCATTAAGCAATTTATACACAAAAAATCTCAACAGTAATGCAGCGAAAAAAGTAGAAACAATAAAGATCATAAAGTGACAGCCTTGCACAATAGAAACAACAATTTCTCCCTGGGAAATCCAAACTTGGGAGAAAACCCAGCAACTCTTCATCTAGGAGAAATTTTCTTCAGCAAGGTTTACAAATTCAAATTGTCTAGATATCTGTGCCAAAAATCCAAGTCCAAACTTCGGTCAAATTTCTTTTCTATCTGCTCCCATGTGGCTAATTTAGAAGAGAAATGATGATGAGTGACTGATCAAATGAAGTGTCACGTCATCTATATATATACAAGTCGAATGGGTGCATTTACCCCAAGGGACACACCCTTTCATGGTGGGGCCGACTTATTCCTTTTGAACCGACATGAAACCCAAAAAATAAAATGTATTCTATTTTAATTTCCATAATTTTTCTAAGCCAACTTAGGAGGCCTCTTGGCATGCAGGAATACCTCCCGATGCTACACAAAAATTAACAGAATGAAGGGTATTCCTCAAAGACTTATTGGATCTATCTTCCATCACAGCAGAAGGCAGCAGTAAGTTGAGATATGAAATGTAATGAGGATCCATGGCATTTTGCATCTGAGGAACTTGCCTTTAGAGTGGTTGAGGAGGGGTAAAAACTTTCTGCCCCAAAGGATGATCCTGCAAAAAGAGAAGGTATCAGATTCAGATCAGTAAGTTTCCAGTGAAGGAACAGATGCTTCAGTACCATCCAGTTCGATCAGGAAACCAAAACTTCTTACCCAGACATTTTAAGCTGCAGATGAACAAGTAGGAGCGCTGAAAGTTACATTTCAGGTAAAAAATCCTCGTAAGAAGTTTCCAACTCATGTTGCATTGATGACTTATATTTATATTACAGAACCTTCCAGCTGCAAAGAAGCAGCTGAAGAGCAGGTATGGTGGGATGCCATGACAGAGCAGTCTGACGTCTGAGAGACAGTTCCAAAACCCTGGAATCAATTATTGATCCTGAGCATGCAGTTGCTGATGCAGTCTTCCTTTGAGACAAAGGAAGTATCCCTTGAAGATTTTTGGGATGTTGAGGAAGAAATTTGATTTTGTGGAAAACTCTTTCCTCCCAAATTACCACTTTAGTCACTGTTCTCCTTCAGCAGCAACAGATTCCACAGCAGAGTTATCTTCATAAGAGAAGATTATGCAGCAGTATATTCTTCAACAGCTTGACAGATTGGTGCGCTTAGCAGAATTTGGGCAGCCTTGATTCCATGTGGATTGTAGTGGATGTGGTGGGTGCATGGTTGAAACCACAGCATAGAAGCTTCAGTGAGGGGGCAACATCTTTCATAGACAATTAGATATAGAGGTGCATGCAGACATGTGCTAGTTGTAGATTTCTTCTCTTCAAAGTGCTGGCTTTTCCTTATTTAGAAGTGCTCCTTTTGTTCTAGTTTATGCTCTTTATTTTCGAGTTAAGTGCTGTTCTTAAGCTAGAAGAAGCATAATGCTAGTGTAGTTTTACATATTTATACTCGGTGCATGGTTAGAAGGAATTTCCAGGTTTAGGAAAAGTTCCTTGCATGGTTGTTGATGTATGCTATGTGGGAACGAGTTCCAAGACAGTGAGGTGGCTTACTTCACCGGCAGTGGGTATGTTATTCTAGGCAGATTCTTTGTACAAACTGGACACATTATCCTAGGTGATAAAGTGTTTTGACAGTCCACTTAGTATATTTACATGCATTGTAACCTAGACCTCTCCTCTTCTATAAAGGAGAGAGGGTAGATCATTGATATGTGTCTTAGAGGTTTGAGTGAGTTTGACAGTTGGGCTTTGAGGTGTTGTAATTTCTATTTTCTGAGTTAATAGACACAAATATGGTTGGTGCTGTAACAATTTTCAGTTATGTGTGTTTGTAGGATTTAGCATGCAGAATTTACAGTTTTGATAGGAGTTATCAGTTTTAAGTTTCCTAGTGTTTAGGGTTGTTATGCGGAGTGCAGAATCTGCTTGCCATCATCTGAAATTAACACAGATGGGTGCAGCCATAGTACATATGAACTAAGATATGCATCCTTATTTCCCATTATTGGTAAATCTTTTCAGTTGCCATCAAAGGCTGCTCATTGACATTAATATGGGTAGTATGCATCCTCTATATATGAATTTTTTATACTCTTGGACTTATGCTTGACCATCAATATGCATGTTTGGACATCAAATTTACTAGGGTCTCTGTGTTGATGTATCGGTATGGTTGCAACATACAAGAGCAAAGAAGGAAAAAAGTTGACACAGATTTCAATTGATTAGTTGTTTGATCGTCGTTGGGCATGTCCTTTGGTATTGTCTTGGGTTTGCACAAGTGCCTGTAAGAGTTTGGTTCAAGTTTCCCCTGCTCTCAGGTTGGGCATATACAAGGCAGAATGTTAAAGGTCTGTAGGCTATTTGGATTAAGCATACAATTACCTCTATACAATATGGTATTGGTTCAATCCCAGTGGCATGATTTTCAACACATAGTGTATGCTTTATTGAGATAAAAATGATGCTGGCTTTCTTTTATGAAAATAAATATTTTATTTGTTGCATCTCATGATAAAGTTGGATTTGTATGGCTAATTGAGAGAAAAATTCTTCCTTTTGCCCATTACTTTTCAAGCCAAGCACATAATGTTTTCCAAAAGTTTAAAAAAGTGGTATTTTTTCCCTTATCACTTGATTTATATGAAATTAACTTAATTACTTGATTTATATGAAATTAACTAAAATGCATATATCGAACAACTGCATAATATGTGAAAACTGAGCAGGCTGTAACTCGTTTTAACATCAGATGTACAACCTCAAATAGGTTATTCTAGTTGATTAATCATGGTGCTAGGACTGCAGTGCTTCATATTTAAATTGCCATCTTTCAGGTTCCATATGACAGTTTTCTGTTTGCTTATTTAAATTATTTTAATGTTTTAGCACAGTCATGTCTAATAATACTATCAAGCAGGTACAGGAATAAATAAAATGGGGCAGTTATTATGCTGTGTACAAGTCGATCAGTCACAAGTGGCTATGAAGGAGACATTTGGACGCTTTAATGAAGTTCTTGAGCCCGGATGCCACTGCATGCCATGGATTTTTGGGCAAAAAATTGGAGGTTATCTTTCCTTGAGGGTACAAAAGCTGGATGTGCGATGTGAGACAAAGACGAAGGTATGCATTTTATTTCTATTTTTTATTCTATGGCATAACTATAGTTGAAACTTAAAACAAAAACCAACTTTATTTGCGTTTTTGATTTAATAAACACACTATTAATGATTTTGTTTTAATTTTGAAAATCACACTTGAAATTACTGTACCTTAAAATGCAAATATTGTAGGGATAGAAGATATTTTGATTTTCTACAGTTAAGTGAATATCTGCCTTTTTATTTGATTTAAAATGGTCTTGCATTGATAACTTTTATTGTGGCAGGATAATGTATTTGTGATTGTAGTTGCATCTGTGCAATACCGTGCCATTTTAGGGAAAGCTGTGGATGCTTTTTATAAGCTTAGCAATACAAGGGAGCAGATCCAAGCTTATGTTTTTGATGGTAGATTTCAGAACCATCCCTACATAAGTCCCAAACTTATGCTGCTGGCCACAAACTTGTTTCTGTTGATATCATAAATTTAGCTTGCTTACAGAGTTGAGAAGATCTATATATACCATATCATCATACTAGAAAACCATGGCAGTTTGTATCTCCTAATCTATGTTTTGTAACTTTCGTAAACTTTCATACTTATATTTTGTTTTGGATTGGTTAAATGTTGTCATTTTCTAATTTGCTAAAGCACGTATAACCATCGTTAAAAAGGATTAATAAATAATATTTAAATTTGTTTGTTATTGTTCGTGTATTTTGCAAAGATAGATCTCAGACGAGGAACAGAAATAATGGTTTCAATCAAAACAAATGGAATGGAACGACTATCCTTAGTACGGATTATGGATTAACAATGAATATTTGAATTTGTTTGTTATAGTTCATGTATTTTGCAAAGATAGATCTTACAAAAAGAACAGAAACAATGGTTTCCAAACTTTGATTGAAAGAAGAAAACTTGTTAACTGAGGTGTAATTTGGGCTAAATCAGCAGTTGGTCAATATGGTGCATGGTAATATACAGTTTGGGTTCTCCATTGGTACAGGATCTTTCTTGTTTTACGGTATTCTTGCACTGCCATTCAAACTTATGTTCATGTTTTTATGTACAGTCATTCGGGCAAGTGTTCCAAAGATGAACTTGGATGATTTTTTCGAGCAAAAGAATCATGTTGCTAAAGCTGTTGAACAGGAACTTGAAAAGGTAAAGCAGTGAAAATCATTTCTTGTTTGGTATATATTTTCATGTGGAGGATAAATACCAGCTCAAAGATACTTTCATATTTATTGCTTCATATTCAGTTGGGGAAAATGCATGAAAATTCATTGGATCTTCTAGTCATTGCATTGTTCTTCTTAATTTTGTGGATGGTTTTATTCTGGTTTTGTTTAAAGGAGTTGAGTGTTCTCCACAATCATGTCTTCTATTTGGATACAGGTTATGACAAACTACGGGTTTGAGATAGTGCAAACTCTCATTGTTGATATAGAGCCTGATGAAACTGTGAAGAGAGCAATGAATGAAATAAATGCAGGCAAGAATTCTTTGCCGTATTAAAGTCACAATAGAATTATTTATATGCAAGTACATTAAAGTTAATTTCTTGCTGTTAAAATAAAGGATTAGTTGTTCTTTGGGGAAAAGTGGCTCTCTATTTCAAGAGGTTCTTTGGTATGTTTATGTGTTTATGGCTAACTCGCACAGACTAATCATCATTTTATAGCAGGGATTGAAAGTTTATCAGCTCTTCTAATGTAGCTTTGCTTTAAAAATGCAATATGTTCTTAAAAGTTAACCTTACGAGACAACATGCATCATGAAATTGTATTTTTGCTGTAGTTTTTGCATAAATTTAATTTAATCGTCTTATTTTTTTCTCACTTTTCTTGCACATTATCTTCCATCTTATTCTCATGCTTAGTCATTTGAACTTTAATTTCAGCTGCAAGAATGAGGGTAGCAACAAAAGACAAAGCTGAGGCAGAGAAAATATTGCAAATCAAACGAGCAGAAGGTGAAGCAGAAGCAAAGTATTTATCGGGATTGGGTATTGCTCGTCAACGGCAGGCGATTGTGGATGGCCTTAGGGACAGTGTACTTGCTTTCTCAGACAATGTGCCTGGGACAACTGCAAGAGAGGTGATGGACATGGTCTTGGTGACACAATATTTTGACACAATGAAAGAGATAGGAGCATCTGCAAAGTCAACAGCAGTATTCCTCCCCCATGGACCTGGTGCTGTTCGTGATGTTGCTGAGCAAATCAGAAATGGATTACTTCAGGCACAGGCCCTTTAAACATCATAGAAGCACATCATGAAGTATTGAATTCGGAATAAAGGCACATCACGTACAACAATGTTTATAGGTCACCTTTTTCCTTTGAAGGATTAATATTATTATTTTTATTTTTTCAATGGTTTTGTCGTTTTTTTTCATTAAGGAATTCTTACAGGGTTTTTGGTATTGTTTTTTGATTATGTATGAAGTTCCTATGATATACGATTACGAAGTGGAACTCAACCTTGTATATGAAATGTTAGTAAAGAAAATATGCACATAATGTTTGGCAGTGCATAGCCATTTTTTCAGTTGTATTGACAAGAAAACAGTGCCGCATGTATATGAATGTACATGAAGATGGTTAAGTGTTGATTATAAATATATTATGTTTATGTCTTGTGAAGGGGTTGGCAAACTTGGGGAATAGAATCACACATTGAAGTTACAATAACAGACTTGAAGATGCGTTCATAGAATTTGGGTTCTATTTGTTTATGCTTTGTAGTATCTTTAAAGTGAGATAAAAGGCCTTCAGTATGATGTGTTTTCGGACTTAATATCGATATTATGTCCTATTCTTAAACTGAAAATCTCAAGCTTTTTATTTTTTTCATGCCCTCATGAAACACTGCCAAGACCCTTTCTTGGTGTGAAGATTCAATATGGAAAGTTTGCCTCAGTATATTTCTCAAAGTAACTTGCTTGAATTGATGTCCAAGAGTGTACACAGATTAAGAATGCTTCTCGTGTCTTCTGTTGGTTGTTGATCTAAATTTTCTCGCTCCGACTCTACTGTTTTTGCATTACAAACATGCTATATGGTTTGATGCTGACTCTACTGTTTTTGCATTACAAACATGCTATATGTTTTGATGCTGACGGTTACATGTATCAGATTACATTAATGTAGCAAAAAGTGAATTTTCAACAAACGAGATTTACTGCTTTGTGAATTTTGACATTTTAAGTAAAGTTTTCCATTATTTAAAATAGAAACAACACTATTCTGCCTTCACACCAAGATGATGGAAACCTTTATTCGACTATTCCATGGTGGAAGTCTTCAAGATATCTAAGTTTTCTTAAAGTTCATTTTTGTGATACCAGGTCCCCAAAGAGGGCCTTGTATATTTTGTATCCTGAGGTTTATGAATAGTTTTAATGCAAATAATTGTTTGTATTAAGAAATATTTCTCTTAGTTAAAGATAATCATCATATGATATCCAAAACTCTTAAGAAAGGAGGAACCAACTAGTAGACAAAAGGAAATATGAACCAAATAGTTGTCAGTGCTTAGAAAGCAGAAGAATCCTCTTCGTAGGGGCATCCAATTAGGAATAGTGTGAACAGTGTAGTGGATCTCATCATATAGAGGTGAAGGAACACCTTGGTAGATATTCTCTTCCAAATTATTTGTTAGAGGTTTCTACAACAAAATGTAGCACCTCCAGGGTGTGAAGTTCTAAGCACAAGGTCTTAGTTTATGTGACTCTACAAGACCATTGATTGTCATTATTGTAGTTCTGTGTCCCTCCCTCTCTTCTTTAAGTTGATTCTTCTCCATCTCAAGGGGAGTATCCCTAAGACAAGTCCAAGTCCAATAGCTTATATGTTATATGTGTCAAAGTCTTTAGGGACCAATGTGGTGTAAATGGGGTTTTGTTGTGAATCTGGTTTAAGAGTGTCTCTATGAAATTTGTATATTCAAGTTTCCAATCTAATTTCAAGCTAATGAATGCTAGGTTTTTGACAAGTCTGAGATGCAATGAAATCATGTGAAAGTTATTTTTCAAATTCACATATAAAAAAGAAAATTGAGTCAATAAATTAAGAAATGAAAAATGCAATGCTCAATAATACAATTTTTTGGAAATTAATTTTCTTTGTTTAAAATAAATGCAAAATGCAGAAATTCAATAGTGAAAAATTAAAGAAAATTTTGAAACGCTTAACACAGAAAATGAGCCTGACATGTGATTTAAAAGTGAGGTTTAAGGCTCTAATACGGTCTTGAGTAGATAAATTTTTGAACTATATCTAATGCAGGAAATGCACTTGATATAAAATAGAAATTTAAAACTATTTCTAGAATGTATAAATCAAATATAACCTAGTTTATGGTGATCTTGAGATTTTAGGTGGTTAAGCAATGTTGCAAACATGAATTTCTGAATTAATTTAAATATTGGAAATGCGTTGAACTCTAAACAGATTCTAAATAAAAATCCAGCAAGTATGCACAACACCTTAGTATAGTTTAGTTGAATTTTTAGAGTAAGATTATTATCTAGAAATTGTAATTTTTTCAAGTAAAATCTACCAGCTATTTGAAATAGAAAATAAAACCAATTCTTAGTAAGAAAAACGAAAGGAAAAATAGTTAGAAATTTTAAAGAAGAAAGAAAATAATAAGTAATTTTTGGATGGATAAGAGAGAATCCTAGAGCTAGTGGGATAATTCAATTATGGAGAGCTTAACCTTGTTTAAATTAAAGGATTTAAGAGCTGATATAAAACGCGTCACTAAATTCCTACCTATATAGCTGAAAATTGAAACCTAAACTATTCAAGGAATAACCCTTAGAGGTACTGATTTAAAAACTAGACCAAGTAATATATGCCTTCAAAGTATCACTAACCTAAGTTACTACTTTTCTACGTAACACAAATATAACCACTTAATGCAAATAAAAATTAAAGAACAGTTATGCTCTTGGTGTTAAAGTGGCAGCTATGAGGTTTGATCTTGGGTCTCCCCTAGATTAGCCCTGGTAGTTACCGATTCACCATGTGGTTAAAAAAAAATTAAAGAACAATAGTGAAAGAAAATTATTATTTCAAAATTACCTATATCATTGAAGTAGCTACTTTCCTAGAAGACTTTATAAAAACTCTGTTCACAATATAATCTTACATATACAAAAAATAATTTCCATACAATATTTGCTTCATGAAGAAAAAACACTTTATAGCTTAGTGAACAACAATCATTAAAAATAAGGGAACCTTATTTGCAGAATTCTAGTTTCAAACATGATATATATATATATATATAATAATATATATATATAATAATATATATATATATATTATAATGTAACACCTTCCTCCCACACTTACTCAAGCTAACCGGTCTTTTAGGGTAAATATGCGACTAAGAGTTATTATGATATGATTCAACTCCCTAAGTATAGTTAAGGAAGTAGAATCAACCGAACAAAACTTTACAGACCTCCCTCAGGTGCTATTAGACCCTTAGGAGTTAACCAACCATCCTAGGTGCCCAACCCTCTAATAAAATTGCTATTTAATTGAACTAAACCCCTAGTCGCTCCCTTGACAAGCCCTCCATGCCATTGTAACCTTCCAGTTGCTCCTACAAATAAGGCTTCCATGTGACTACAAACTTTTTCACCTAGTTTTGTACTAGCGACTACGAGATTTAAACCACTTTTTCAAGTTAGTCTCTAGACCACTGCCCAAAACTTCATCAAACTTTCCATAACAATGAATAATACCAGGACAAAGCCTTTCACACAAAACTTAGACAAGAACTTGACCTAACAAGGCTTAGCCATGATAGTCATTTTGTCAAACACATCATGAACATGTAATGTATAGGTCATAAATACACATTTGAACATAGGGAACTCATGCTTATCTGAGAATCATCAATAAGGTATGATGTCGTCAACAATCACTACATCATTTATTAGGTCATTCATTCATTAACATTTCATCTTTAACCAAAACATGATGAGAGCCATAACTCAAATATGTCATTTACCATGCTTGTAACCAACAATAATAGAACAACCATCATAGCTACATAAAAACAAGTCGATTTACACCTAAAACACAAGAGGAAAATGAGCTATTATTAACATATGCAAATTCAACCAAGTCAGGGACTTCCACGTATCTCCTAGTCATAGATTGGGTTGAACCAAATCTCTCTTTTAGCGAATCATCGTTGTGCCATATTCCAAGCATGATGTGGGATTTCATGGAATGAACAAAGTAAAACCAAACTAGAGCTTCTAGAGGCCAAACCACCTCAACCCTCAAAAAATGGCTCCAACGCACAGTCGAACATCACTAACCATCACTAAATCGGTCTTTATAGAAGTTGTCTAGGGCTCTTGAGCGTTTGTTCCAACCAGACTTGTAGAACTAGTAAGTCAAACAATAGTTGCCGCTAGGCTCTAGAGTGTTTGTCCAGCTAAGGTTTTTAGGACTAATAATTCAACCCACCAAGGGCTCCCGAGAATTTGTCCAACCAAGGCTTACACAACTAGTAACTCAACCCAAGCTGTTACATGGCTTCTAGAGCGTTTGTCTAACCAAGGATCCAGGAACTAATAGCTCAACCCACAACCATAAGGAACATGAGCACCAACCAGGAAAAAAAGGTAAAACCCAAAACACCATGACTATCCAGGAAATGGAAAGGCTAAGAAAAACCACTATCAATCCAGACAATACTCCATGCCAATGACATATCATAACCAAATAACCACATGCATATGCCTTGCATGCCAAAACTAACAAGGAAAACATACATGCAACTCGGTACTTGCAAAGAAAACCCGTTATAACTATTGATTCCACTGTCCTCTTGCGCTTTCGTGCTTTTCCTTTGCCTCTTGCTTCAAATCCAAATTATGTCCAAAATCCTCCAAGAAACTCTAAGTGTCCAAGAGTATGAGAGAGAATAGAGAGAAAGAGCTCCAAACTAAAATTGACAAAAAGCTATGAACTGATATTCATAAGCCTTTTTCTCATTGAGGCCTTTATTTTTTAATTTTTTCATTATTTTCCTTCATTTTCCTACTCACGTGCAATCTATGACCTTTCACTTTCATTTTTTTTCCATTATTTTCATAAATAAAATGTCAATTAATGTCTCTTTGCCTTTGCCAATTTCCATAGCCATTAATTAATCACAAGTGATCCTCATCATTATGTTTTTGTTCAACGTTCATCTTGGAATACGTGTCCCATGACATTGGTTTTATTTTGCCTTTATTAACTTTATTACATGGATTTTTAACCCGGGGTTGTTACAACCCCCCCCCCCCCCCCCCCCTCTCCTTAGGGGAACATTGTCCTCTGTGTTCAATGACGCCTACAACCAACAAGTTTATTGAAAACCAAGTAATGTACTCGATCTCAAAGTCACATTCACTAATCGTGCCCAACCACCTAGTTTGTTTGGCATTCAGATTTTGTTGGTCAAACACATATTTCAATCCATTGTGATCACTCATTAATACAAACCTCCCCCCAAGAAGATAGTGCTTCCACATCTTCAATGCATGAATGATCACTACCAGTTCAAGATCACGTGTCACATAATCTGCTCGTGCTCATTCAGTTTCCTTGATTCATAACACACTATCTGCCTTTCACACATCATGATTCCACTAAGTCCTCTCTTGCAAGCATATGTACACACCACAAACTCTTTATTCGGGTCTGTGATTTTTAGCACTGGAGCATTTGTCAACAACGAATTCAATTGCTCGAAACTTGCCTTGCATTCCTCTATCCATTCAATTTTCTTATATTTCCTTTGCAATAATATAGGATAAACAATTTGTGAGAAATTCCTGATGAACCTCCTACAATAACCTGCTAACCCCATGAATGATCTGACCTCATCCACATTCCTAGGAGTTGCCCATTCCATGATAGCTTTTCTCTTTTCTCGAACTACTACTATGCCTTCTTTGGAGACAACATGCCCCAAGTAATGTACCTCTATTTAAAAGAAATTGCATTTGCTAAGCTTGACATACAACTGATGCTCTCTTAGCAATATCAACATTGATGCTAAGTGTTCAGGATGTTCGTCCTCATTCTTAGAATGTATCAATATATCATCAATGAATACAATAACAAAATTGTCCAGATAAGGACACAATACATTATTCATCAAGCACATTAAAGTAGTTGGAGCATTAGTCAAACCAAAAGGAACCAACAAACTCATAATGCCCATACCTGGTACAGAAAACAGTTTTGTAGATGTCTTCTTCTTTGGTGCATCGTTGATGGTATCTTGATCTCAAGTCAATCTTCGAGAACATTGATGCTCCCTTCAATTGGTCAAACAAGTCATCAATCATCGACAAAGGGTATATGTTCTCGATGGTTATTTTATTCAATTGTTTGTAATCAATGCATAACTTGAGAATACCAACATTCTTCTTCAAACACAACACTGGTGCACCCCAAGGCGATACACTTGGCCTAATGTATCATTTATTAAGCATTTCCTTCACTTGCAATTTCAATTCCACTAACTTTGGTCTGCTCATCTTGAGGTTCTTTGATGCTAGTGTTTCCCTTGGTACCAACTAAATAAAAAAAAGTCCACTTACTTGTGAGACAGTAACTCTGGAATCTTTTTGGTAAACAAATCCTGAAACTGGTGTAGAACTGGAAACTTGTTCAATATTTCTGCATCCTCAACATATTTACCTTTATCATTGGAAATATGTAATGCAAATAACACACACCCTTTCCTACGACTGCGCTTTGCTTGCATAACTATAACCATTTTGACTGATGTTGTTTTTTTCTTACCCTGTAAGATTCTCTGTTCTCCATTGTCATCCAAGCATTCAATAGCCTTATCATGATAGTCCACCTTAGTCCCGTGAAGATACAACCAATCCATACCCAATAGCATACTGTACGAACTCGACGAAAGTACATTTAGATGCACTGATGTAGGCATACCTAATGATGAACTCTTTTCTTTGTATCTGTAGCCAACTGCACTAACCAAGAATTTGCATGTACTTCTTTATTCAAACCACACTTATACAACAGGTCAAGGTTAACATAACTATAATTAGATCCAGGGTCACTCAAAATAGAAACAATTTGATCACGAAGCTTACCATCCATCTTGATAATGGATGCCTAGTGATTTGCTTGCATGTTATCCAATGTTGCACAAATCTGTGGAATACTTTGTCCAACATCCCCCACTATGTGTGCATCCTGAGCATTGTAGATTTGCAGTATGCCACCTTGATGTTGCGGAAAATCTCTTTAGCGATGATCCTTGCCATAAGTCCAACACTTTAAAGGCTTCCTTCCATCACCCTTGTTATGCTCCTCAAACAATTGAACTTCTTAGGTGGTGTTGCATTCTCTTTGTTACCTGTGTCCTGAGATATAGTTCGTTTTTTATCCCATTTTCCTTTATTCTTCTCATTACCTTTCCAATCCTACTTAGTCTCAGACCTACGCTTTGACTCCTCATAACAATGATTTAGCTTTCTGATGACTTCCTCCAATGATCTAGGCTCATCAAATTTAATCCTGTCTTTGAATGCCACTAGAAACCAACTGATGAATCTCTGAATCTTTGCTTTCTCCTCCTTAAGATAAGGCACATACCTCAATAAATCCAAGAATTTGCTAGTATACTCATCATCGTTCATAGATCCCATCTTCAACTCATAGAATTTGTTTGCCCTATCATCATAGTATCTATGAGATAGATACTTCTTCCTGAAAAGTCTTTCAAACTCACTCCAAGTCAACTCCGCTTCTCAAATGCCCCTAACATTCTTTACATCTTCCTACCAAATATATGTTTTACCTTTAAGACTGAACGTAGTTATTCTTGCCTTTGTGTTCTGTGAGTAATCATGCAATCTGAAGAACGTATTCAACCCAAATAACCACACTTTTGCATCTTGTGACTTCTTCATTTCTCCATCAAATGTAAGTGGCTTAGTTTTCTTGAACTCATTCAGTAAATATCCCATGTCACTCCTCTCATAAGGATGATAGCGATGATGACCATGATACATGTTTGAACCAAAACTAGAGTAAAGCTCATGTCCACTACCTCATCTATTTGGTGTATCCAAGAACCTACCATCTCTAATGGTATCATATTTGTTTGACCTGTGCCCACCATGAGACCTACTACCATATGATCCATTAGTTTTGTCCTCTTTTCCATGACTGATCCTAAGTGGTCCCTGTCTTTGCAACTCCGATAAACTTTGAAGAATGACTGCATTGACCTCTCCTTGCTTCTCTTGTGCCCTAACAAGTCTTTCTTGTCACTGAATGATCCTGTCATTATTTTTCTTACAACTCTCGATCTCTACTTTCAAACTCCTTAATGTATATGCTATGTGAGGGGAGTACCCATCACCATGCTACTCATCTGATTTATAGGGAGAGTCTCATGAGCTGTAGTCTACCATTTTTCTAGTCATCATTGATCTTCTACTTGTAATGATATCATGTCAGAGAAACCAAACATAAACATGCCAACATATCTTAGTGTAGTTCAAGGGAGGATATCTCGCCTGCAAGATCAACTTGATTAGCACGATACATGTATATGTACATATATAATCACATCAATAAACCGACATCATCTCAATCATTATCCTAGTTACCATGCATTATGCCACATCTATAACGTCGACTAGGTACAGTGCATGAATGACAAACATATAGACAACACACATGCATAAACAATACATATACAACCGACATGCATTCATGACAACACAACTGTGACGATGAACGATACCATGCATACATAACAAACACATAGACCATAAGCATAATGAACACATATGCAACAGAAATGTATGTATGACAAACACATTCTGCCCATCTAGTCCAAGGGTTGAACCATGCTCTAATACCAATCTGTAACACACTCCTTCCACACTTAGCCATGCTAACCAGTCCATCGGGTTAAATATGTGGTGAAGAGTTACTATGATATGATTCAACTCCCTAAGTATAGTTAAGGAAGTGGTATCGACCAAACAAAACCTTATAGACCTCCCTTAGGTGCTACAAGGCCCCCGGGAGCTAACCAACTATCCCAGGTGCCCAACCTCTGAGTTAATTTGCTATTTAACTGAACTAAACCCCCAGTCGCTCCCATGACAAGCCCTCCATGTGATTGTAACCCTCCAGTCGCTCCCACAACAAGACCTCCATGCAACTGCAGAGTTTTTCACCTAGTTCTGTGCCAACCACTGCGAGATTTAAGCCATTTTTTAGGCTAGTCTTTAGACCACTGTCTATAACTTCATGAAACTTTCTAGAACAATGAATGATACTAGGACAAATATTTTCACACAAAACTTAGACAAGAGTATGACCTAACATGGCCTAGCCATGACAAACATTCCGTCAAACACATCATGAACATGTAATGTACAGGTCATGAATACACAACTGAACATAGAGGAGACATACATATCTATGAATCGTCAATAAGGTTTGATGCCCTCCAAAATAGATTCATTATCATCTATTAGGTCATTCATTCATTAACATTTCATCTACTAACCAAAACATGATGAGAGTCATAAATCAAATCTGTCATTAACCATTCTTGTAACCAACAATAATAGAACAACCATCATAGTCACATAATAACAAGTACATTTACACATAAAACACAAGAGGAAAAGGAACTATTATTAGCATATGAAAATCCAACAAAGTCAGGAATTTCCACGTAACACCCGACCATAGATTGGGCTGAACCAAATCTTTCTTTCAGCCAATCACCCTCGCGCTATATTCCAAGCATGAATGTGGGTTCTCATGAAATGAACCAAGTGAAACCAAACCAGGGCTTCTAGAGGCCAAACCACCTCAACCCTCAACCAGTGGCTCCACCTTACGGCCGGACATCACTACCCATCACCATATTGGTCTTTATCCAAGTCGTCCAAGGTTCTAGAGCGTTTGTTCCAACCCGACTTCTAGGACTAGTAACTCAACCCTCAACTACTGCTAGGCTCCAGAGCGTTTGTCCAACCAAGGCTTCCAAGACTAGTAACTCAACCCACCAAGGGCTCCCGAGACTAGTAACTCAACCCACCAAGGGCTCTCGAGAATTTGTCCAACCAAGGCTTACACGACTAGTAACTCAACCCAAGTTGTTACATGGCTTCTAGAGCATTTGCCCAACCAAGGCTCCAGGAACTAATAACTCAACCCACAACCATAAGGAACATGAGCACCAACCAGAAAAAGAAAAAGGGTAAAACCCAGAACACCATGACTCTCTAAGAAATAGAAAGGCTAGGAAAAACCACTGTTAGTCCAAACAATCCTCCATGCTAATGACATATCATAACCAAATAACCACATGCATATGCCCTGCATGTCAAAACTAACAATGAAAACATACATGTTACTCGGTACTTGCAAATAAAACTCGTTATAACTGTTGATTCCAGTGTCCTCTTGCACTTTCCTACTTTTCCTTTGCCTTCTTGCTTCAAACCCAAATTACATCCAAAATCCTCCAAGAGTGCTCCAAGAAACTCTATGTGTGAAAGAGTATGAGAGAGAGAATGGAGAGAGAGGTCCAAGCTAAAACTGGCAAAAAACTACAAACTGATCCTCATAAGCTTTTTTATCATTGCAACCTCTATTTCCTTCATTTTCCATTATTCTCCTTCTCACATGCAACCTATGAACTTTCACCTTTGTTTTCTCCTATTTTCCATTATTTTCATAAATAAAATGCCAATTAATGCCTCTTTGCCTTTACCAATTTCCATAGCCATTAATTAATCACAAGTGATTCTCGTCACTATGTTTTTTTCCCAACATTCAACTTGGAATAATTTTCCCATGAGCTTGGTATTATTTTTCCTTTATTAACTTTATTACATGGATTTTTAACCTGGGGTTGTTGCAGATAAGTCAAACATGTAATAAAATAATGTTACAATAGACTTGAATTGGTTATCAAGGAATATAATAAAGCTTCCATTAGAGGATCAAGGAGCTAGGGTGTTTGCATTCTACCAAATAACAATAAATACTCTTAAGAGATGTGATTTGAATGGTACAAGCTGGTTGCAACCACTCTCCAAAAATAATTCATAGGAACCTCTAACAAGTCTGCCACCCAAGTAGCACGAGACTATCAAATTATAATATAATATTGTTGAGACGATTTAATGAGATGGTTGGGAGTTAGGTCTTGCACACTCCCCACTCAAGTTCAAATTCTTGGGAGACTTTGCACCATTATGATGAGGCTAGGAGGGTACATGCCCCCTATGAGTGGGACTCCTCGTAGGTGTGTCTTTGAACATCTTAGCCATTACTAAATTATAAGTTACTTGCTAGGGGCTAGCTTGTGGGCTTTTGGCTCTAGCTTAGAGGTTATGGTCACAATTGGTTGGATTTGAACTTAACACTTTCCTAAGAGGTGTTCTAAAACATGCCACTAAGTTCCTACCCTATGGGTGAATGCATGAAGATGTGTTATACTTTAGGGCCAAATGTGGTGATGAAATTTCAAAATTTTTCTTTTATTGAATTGAAGCCCTCAAAACTCATAAAGTGTTGTGAATTTTGACTTGGAGTAAAAAAGCAATTTGTGGGGCATTATGTTGTTGTCCTAACGATATCTTTTTGCAAAACAAATTAGTGTCGTATAATCTATAAATTTTCCATTAAATGAAATGTTTGTCCTTGCAATTTTTCGCACATCTTAAGAGGTATGTGTGTGTTCACATAGCATAACTTAGTCTAAAATGTGTGTGTGTGCGTGTTTTTTTTTTTGAGCATGATCTACATAAACAAACTAAGTTATTCATATTAAAAAAATTATTTTTTATGCAAAATTATATTTTTTATTATTTTTGAGCATGATCTACATAAACAAACTAAGTTATTCATATTAAAAAAATTATTTTTTATGCAAAATTATATTTTTTATTATTTTTCGAAGTTGGCAAAGTAATATTTCAATTGCATTTTACAGACACGTGTTCTCGTAAGATTTTTTTAACTATTTATATAAGTTCGAAAACCAAGAAAACCCTTTTGAAGAGGACTCGTAAAAAAGATAGTGGTATTTTTTTAAAGAATTTCGTAGTGTATATTTTATGTTATTGATTTTTTATTCAACCCCTTTGAAAATGTCCAAAAAAAATTCAAGCATTACGTTTTAAATAAATTAGATGAAAAATATCATAAGAATTCGAAAATGTTAAAACCTATATGCCATTAGATAGAGGATTCCTTCACGAATCCAACATGATCAAATCCGCCACTTAAGGGTAAATTTTGCACTAAGTTCCTAGGGTACAAAATGGTGTTTCAAAGAACTCTGCAGAAGGGGAGCTAAAACTTTGTTTTTTAAGCCCTCAACAACTTGATTGAGCACTTGAGATAAAATTTCAAATAGCTCGATTGAGGTTTTAAGAAACCCTTGATCGAGCCCTTAACATGGTTAAATAGAGGCTTGATCTAGCCAATAGCTTCATCTAGCTTTAAGGCTCGATCAAGCCCATAGCTCGATCGAGCTTTAAGACTTGATCGAGCCACTTTTTTTAATTCCACGCCAAGGTTGTGTTGGTGGGACATTTCAAAAACATGGTTCGATTGAGCCACTAGCTCAATAGAGCTCTCAGATAACCTCGAGTTACATAGGAGCTCGACCGAGGCCTTGTTTTAATGCTCGACCAAGCTATCTTTAAGCCCTCAAACAACTCGATCGAGGACTCAAATTTGCTCGATCAAACACTTAAAATGACTCGATCGAGTTGGTTTTTTTCACCCAAAACGCGCCCTCGCTTGCCAAAAGGTGTAACCCAACTTCATGCATAGACCCTTATATAGTTGAACATAGAAACCTAAACTATGCAAGGAATAACCTTAAGAGGTATTGATTTCAAAGTTAGACCAAGTAATTTATATGCCTTCAAACTATCACTAACCTAAGTTACTACTTTTTGAAGTAACAAGAATAGAATAACTCGATGCAAATAAAAAATAATTAGCAAGTGT